>JAHWFP010175465.1:0-16299 GCA_023313725.1 Lithobius niger
TATGTTTACTTTTGACGGAGTTATAAGCTCTCAAAGTTGAGAGTTTAACACAGAGGTCCTAGGTCGACCCTTACTAACACTGGCTATCGCCAGTGTTAATAACGATATAACTGCACTTAGGTGGGGTCATGGTATTTTCGTTCGCTTTTCATTCGGTGATAGTGCGACTTTAACACCCACCTCCTCCAAAAGAAATTAATAACAGCACTTAAAAAACATTTACGTATACTCTATAACGTTACAAAAATCGCACAAATTGAACCTAGCTAAATTAGAATTACAATTTTTTCTTTATGATAAATTAAGCCTTTCAAAGGCTTTTTGTGACCTTTTCAACACCCATGTTGGTGGCGATGCATCAGTTCGCGTTGTCCTTATGTTATCCTGTGAGCTTGGCAGCTAAGTACTCTTGGCAAAGCTCTACACTGCAATTGTGACATTGCTGCGTGCATACCTCTTTGTGGTCGTGTAAGTTGCGGGGGGAAGGGTAAATGTACTATCCGCAGATAAATTCTCTTATGGTGCGGGCGACACAATAACGTTTAAGTTTTATTTAATGGATTGTTTTCGTCTCCTCCCCATTCAGTTCTGCCACCTGGTGAAGCTTGGAACAGTGGATTTTCTTTGCCAGATTGTGAGATCTGGGTGATGTACGTCACCTTCCAGTTTTCTGGCACGTAACTGTTCCGCGTATTTCGGACACACTTTCCCGGTTTTCATTTTTACGCACAGTTGTAAATTGCTACATTTGGATATACTTTTCCTCACCACCCATCTGTATTTAGCATTTGGTCTCGTGTCAGTACAACACGTCCCACTTGGTCTCCAATTGCAAAGTTTAGTTCCAACTTAAGACTTGTGGATTTTTATTCTCGTCTGAGCTTTGACAGTGTATTTATAGGAAACATTAATGATACCTTCATACAGACATTTCGTTTAAGGAATAGCTTTGTAGCTTCAACGGGGTCTGTTGTGTGGCGCAGTGGAGGACATTTCAAGCCTGCATTACATAATTAGTTAATGCTTTTCTACATTTAAGCCTTGGGAAGTGCTTGCTTTCATGCTTTGTTTCAAATTACGGACTGTGTTTTCTGTGCTGCCATTTTGGCACGGCCTGTTAAGGAATTGCTTTCACATGACGGATGCTATTCACTTTGAAACAATTCGAATTCTGGACAAGTGAATTGAGGTCCGTAGTAGGACATGACGGTTCAGCACAAGTCATAAGTCGCAAATATATTTCGAAAAACTTTCATTACACTAGAGCTTGTAGTAAAATTCATGCCAGCAAATGGAAATGTACTGTGTTGTATCTATCGTGCTGAAAAACATTTTCTCTGCGAATGGGCCAAAAATCAATGTGAAGCCTACTCCATACAGAAAAGGCCTTTCCCAGATGTTTTTTAAAGCTAACGCCACTATCCCAATTCATTTGACAATTTCGAGGTCCAACATCGATTTTTGGCCACCATACCCGAGAACAAGCAAGTGCCTTAATCCGAACAATGCCACAATGGCCTAAATGTAATTCACTTAGTACTTGTGGTCTTAATATGTCAAATATTATGAGTCGGTGACCCCAGAAAATTGCATTACCATCAAGGGGACAAATCATGATGTTAATGAAAAATGGTTTAAATTTTCATTTTCGATTTTATCCGGCCAACCATCATAGGTGTAATGGTGCACAGCTGAAAGCATTTTATCTTTCAAAGTACAGTTCTCTAGCTGGTGTAGCGATTCTATTGTTTTAAGGTTCACGACTCGCAGAGGCGTCTCAAGCCTTAAAAACGTGGGGGGGGGGGGGGCATATTCCGAAATCTCTGCTCCCCCCTCCCACGGGGATATTTTTAATGAAGTTTAGACAACCACATAGGGTGCATTTTTTTAACAATCAACATAAAAAAAAACCGGTTTGGCCTGACTGGTGCTGGGTCCGAGTCGCGCTTTTCGGGAAGCTGCTGTGTCATGGCTGGTCTGGTCATTACGGTCGTGGCTATCTAAAGTAAAAACTAAAAAACTATAGTAAACTTTTCATTAATCTTCATCACTAGTACTCAAACCATCCTCGTACGTGCTTGTTTTCACCAGTTCTAATCTGTTGTAGTTGCTTACGTCGCTGCACGCCTTTGGTACATTCGAAAAGTCAAGTCAGGCAAGGTCTAGTAACAACAAGATAAATGGTTGGGCGCGCTACAAGCCTGCGTCACGACCCGCAAGCGCTTCATTCTGTTCTAAGGATGTCGTCAACTCTCAGCCTAAACAACCAAAACTGTTGTGGTTTCGGAAATTCACTGATACGTAAACTAACAGCAATTAGTTTTTAATGGCCATTCACTGGACAAAAAAATAAAAATAAGCCAGACGAGCAACGAAAACTTACTGTACAGCGATTTTTACTGGAAAAAGTGGTGGGGCCAAATAGACTAAACTGAAAAAGTGCCTCTAGCGCCTATGATGACTCGAGGTCGTTTGGAAGGAGTCTCACATGGAACAGGCATTTAAGAAATCCAGTCAAATGTTCTTTACCTGGGATGTGTTGTGGTTCGCCTGGGTCGCCATCATACTCCAACAACGCCCAACAATAAATGCGTGTGGTAGCTATAGCCGGAAAGAACACTTCACTTCGTAACACCCACAGTAAGCTTTCTGATCAGTTTGTAAAATAAACCTTAATTCTTTCAAACAAGTGCTAATGGAATCTCTTTACTACAAATGAGGTAATGTTCATTTTCGTAGCAACAGAAAAATGTTTTCAGAAATAGAAAGGAGAGGAGCAAACGACACAAAAATTGAAATTAAAAGATTCTCGGCAGGAAGCACAAAATGCTTTTGGCACCGAGTGAGCCACAAAGTTACCAGTTCTTGTAACAATAAGGGCTGATAAAATTTGTAAGCACTGTGGCAAGGCGCTGCTTGAATTGCAGAACAGAGGTTGCACTGACGTGTGGTGGTAGCTTATTCCAAGTGTTCAACACACGAAAGGAAAAAGTGTGCTGACGAAGGGTGGTGTTGCATCGGTGTTTAAAAAGTTTAGCACCGTAGTTGCGGGTCACAGGATTAGAGGATAGTGTAAACCAGTCAACTGAGGCTTGATCTTTGCCAGCAAGTGTCTTGAATGTCAGAATGAGGTCCCCACTAACTCGTCGATATTCTAGAGTTGGAAGCTTGAGCGCTGCAAGACGGTTTGAGTAAGAGGTGTTCTTGAGCCCCGCGACAAGCTTTGTGGCATGTCTCTGGACACGTTCCAACTTATCGCTGTCCCACAAAACCAAACGTCTGACAAAGAAAAACACGAGCAAGTTGCCAGCGACGCAGAAAGGGGAGGGTAAAACGTCAAAATGACAAGACAAACAGATACCAGTTTAACCTTGGAATGAACTGGTACTGAACTACAATATCGACTAGAGGCAAAACTTACTAGCCATTCAATACAAGGCTTTGTTCTAATACTGTAATTTGTGCATTAAAAGCCAGGCGAACCTAATGCGCATTCCCTAAAATGGTTTCATGTCAGAATCTGGAAATAGTACAGTTGACGCCCAGCCTTTAAATTGTTGTTTTTCTGCTGCAAAATTAACGCAAAGCTTCATGCTGTGAATGAGAGTTAACGGGGAAAACAAATGCCGTACTGCTGGCTATGCTCATCGTTTAGCCGTTCTCCTTCTCAGGGTTAATAGTGTACTGTTCCTAGCAGTGGCGGATTTAGCGAAATAGCCGGGAGGGGGGCAAAGCCCCATATGAACCCCTGCCTTCCCAAAATTCTGAGGACTTTTTTTTTAGTTAGCTGAAACCCAACAACGTTCTTTGTTATTAGTTCTATTTTACTACTGATGCTTGGGAAATGAAGGACCTTTTATGTCGAAGTCCCCCGCCCCGTTAAACCGCCCCTGTTCCTATGTCTACTTGCACCAGCTAGAAGACCTTCCTCTCCACCATCACTCTTCACAACAATTAAAAGTAATTAAAAACTGGCATAAGGGTTCAAAAAGGTTTAAAGTATGTGACTGACCATCACATAGTTGTGGAATTTTCTGCGGTGGACGACCAGAGAAAAGGTTTAAGACCTCAGCCAGCCATGGCATTTTCAGGAAGATACTAGCCCTGTGATGCCTTGTGCTCATTGTGATTGACGTATGGAACAGTTCTAGCAATTTCTGACTGGGATTTAGGACAACAGTCCCTTTTGCTTTCTGATGCCATGTCGTCGGTTGGGAGTGCGTCGTGTTCTCCACTATGCACATACAGTACTGTAATAACACATGCTCATTTAAAATTGAATTATGAAGTTTTATTCAGAAATTAACATGTGCTAACAAAATTACATCAAACTGAGCTGTAGTTAATAATTATGTTCTTTAACCGAGAAACAAACACAGCGTGGAACCTGTGATTGTGTAACAAATAACTACCACCTGCAACAGGCAGTTGAGCCCTGCATCCAGCTGTTACCTTCTGTATATCAAATTAAAACATACATGACAGTTATTGGGCGGTACAAAGAGGATTCCATGCCGCAGTACTACCAACAGAATAGGCCCACTACCTTGTCTCATTCCCAATAACAGAAAAGGGAATATTACATGGAAATGACAAACTAAATTAAGTTACATTTTATTACACAATTAGAGCATGCAATGTTACTTGTAACTTCGCTACTAGACACCAAATTGACCGCAAATACGCATTACTTGGGTTGAATGACACAGAAATTGAGATTGAGACTACAGTTCAAAATTGCTATTACAGTATTTTATTTCAGGAATGCAGTGCCAATGTTTGATGCGATAATTTTGCGTTTATACAGTTTTTTTCCCTACAGTCACGGTACGTTAATTTTGAAAGCTTAAAAGCACGGTACTATTGTCCTAAAACGACAAATACAACAATTCTGAATGCAGCCCAAATCTCAAGCTATCTCCCAACTCGTACAACTGAAATTTACAGTTACAATTATTCGGCTCTATGGCAGCAATTTCTGACTGACTTTACATGATACCTGCTCTCGTGTAGTTAGATAACAAACAGATTACAGTAAAACCTCTTTAACTCGAACTCCAGCGAGACTGGCATTGCAGTTTGAATTAAACGGAGTTTGAGTTAAACGGAAATGCATTAAAACACAAGACAGGCTGTTGGCCTGGGTAATACCGAGTACATATTTGCATCCAATGTTTACTAAGTGCAGATTGGTTTAATATGTGAAATGTACTACTACTGTTCTACTAATTTCTCAGTAAAAACAGCAGAAATACTTTTTCGGGTACAAAAGCGACACAGAATGCATGGTCTCAAGTAGTAAAATTAACAACTGGAGTTTGAGTTAACCGATAACTGTTTGAGATAACGAGGTTAATTTTGTATTGGGCCAACCAAATAGCACAAAATTGTTTGACTTAACCAATAGTTTGACTTAAGCGAGTTTGAGTTAACGAGGTTTTACTGTATCACGGCACACACTACAATACTAGTTTTGTTATTTTAACAAGTTTACTGCAATAATTAATTATTGTAATATGCTTATTCAATAGCTAGTGAGGGATAGAGGGATGCTGTTAATATCTTTGTTATGTTTCCCATGTACTAAGCGATAGGACAGTATCACGTAGCCACTTCCAAGTCATCTTCCTAAACGTTGCGCACCATGCTACATACACATTTTGTCCACAAAATCAGTCCTATAAGGTTAGGCAGTCGCTTAGTTTATGAGCATGAGAGCAGCACCACGCTCAACGTTGTGTGTACAGCTTCCGACGACACACAAAATTGATGTAAATCGCACAGCTAAGCTTTCCAACAAGATGGCCGACAACATCCGTTAGCTTCTGGGGATAACCCCTTCTACACTAGTTTATAGGGTTTAAGCGAAAACAAAACCAGAATATTAACCGGAATGATTGTGCTTAACAAGGATGATGTTGCTTCAATACCAATGCACTTAGTGTGAATAGAATTTAGTTGAGTTAGCAGCAGCATGAAATCACGTACATTGCAATGTTTATAACAGGTAGACTAGCCACTGGAACGATCGACTGCTACGCCAAGCAGTGAAGTTGTAGTTCCTAAACTTCTCCCAAAGAATGCGTGGAGCAAGAATGCGCATTCATGCTCTACATTCCTAAAATTCTCCTAAACGCAATCTTTGCGAGAAGTTTAAGAACTAAACTTCACTGTATGGCATAACAGTTGATTGCGACAGTGCTACGCGAATGCAATGTAATTTCACGTCTTAAACTGCTGCATGTGGCTTGCAATAATGTCACATATGTGATGCATACAAAACAAACCAGATTACTCAACGAGTTTAGTAATAAGACTACGTGGAACTACATGGAACTAGCTTGTCTTTACATGTGGCGGCAGCAATAACGCCACACGCATGATACGTACAATACAAACCTGATTGCTCAATGAGTTTAGAAATAAGACCATGTGGAGCTACATGGAACTAGCCCATCTGAAGATGTGGTGGCAGCACATTTTTTTTGTATGCCTTTAGTAAGTATTTACTAATTCCTTACATACCGAGGAAAGTCAAACTAACGCTAAGTAATTTTTCCCTAGAATATGGAGTGATCAACAAATCCCAACTAAAACTCCTGTTGCCCTCTAGTTGCAATTAGCCGAGTTAATTATTCTGTCATTAGCACATTTACACAGAAGGTTCATGCATAATTTAATTCTCCCAAACCATCCAACCAATCCTAACAGTAATACAGCCCAGAATACTCAAGTGATGAGAACGATGGGTTTGAATCGTATTCAGTCTGTGAAAATATTGATTTCTCAAGCTGCTAAGGCACTTCTTCCTCAGCAAGTGGCGACTACGACTGTAAGAGTGAGTATATCCACCTTGCTACCATGGTGGAAGATAAAGGAGCAGGGGTATAATCTTCCTATCGCAGTATAAACCAGTGGCTACACCCCACCTGGGGATATACCCCATTCCCTCTCGCTTTTGTGGATATTAAGGCTGAAAAGGTTTTCGCACTCAGCCTGTACCCAGACTAAAACTACCTTGTGCTAATTAACCTGAAACTAGACCCCTCGCGCTACGCACTCAGAATATAACTGTAAAATAATTAGCATTCGTTAGTTTTAATGTCCGGCTTCAAGCAAAAACCGTAGCCATATTATCAACAAAAGCTCTAGGGGCTAGTACTATTAAGCAAATTTCAGAAGAACTCTAGGAATTTAACAACTCTTTGTCATTACATTGGCACCCAATTAAAGTAAATTCAAATAACGCTCATTTTCACATCCAAGACCCTCCTGTCTGGCAAATTTTCGACCTTTTAACCGTAGCCTACGCAATGTAAAACATATAGCCCTACCCTAAATTAAAACAAAAGGTAGCAAAACATGCGGTGAAATAGAATTTATTTCTTATCAAGGGCCTGGCAAAAATCGAAAATCTGTAGGTTTTAGTTCGCCGAACAGATTTTTGCCGATCAGCACAAATCTGTTCGGCTAAATCTGTTTGGTACAGCCTTAATCAATGCTTTAAATGGGTCGCTTACAAATAAAATGCAGTCACGTTTTGGAACCTGGAAATGTTTTATTTGTTACATCCCAACCTTTTTCATGTTGTACGCACGCCACAGTAAACACCGTTTGTCGGTATTTTCCCATACTTTAGGAAGTCTGGCGACCTGATATTAGTAGTGACCACTTGCTGAAGAAGAAGCGGAGCAGCAGCTACGAACACTCGAAAAATTTTCGTTTCACAGACTGTACGACAGACCCAAACACGAATCAGCTCCAGCGAAATGTGTTTTCACCATGTTCATACATAAAAATAAAACTGGTCATTCAAGTGGTGTGAAATAGACCTCGTATTCGACTATAAGTGAACAAGAAATTAAAAGAAAACAATGCATAGGCATCATCGAGACATCACACTTCATTTTAAGCGCTAATAATTAGCCTTGTATCAACCATCAGTTGAAGTTTCAACACTAGTCATTCGTCAAATATGAATATGTCAGCTATGTTGAGACACAACATGGACTATAACACAAATATACTACAGTGTAATATTGTTAGTATAATTTTCAAAATTCGGTACATTTTTTTTTTTTTGTTTGAAGAGTTGGCTTTTGCTATAACACCTATATTTTCTTACATTTTCCAGTTAGATACTAGAATTAAGGACATGTAATTACCATAATTTTGCAAAATCGCAACCTTTACAACGCTTTAACTAAGAGTTATAGAACTTATTCTTGAAGTGGTAGACACAGTCAGTAGCCTAACTGTAGAAAAAACACCCTCTTAATTATCGCAACATTTGGGAAACTTTTACAAATTTATAAATAACTTGCAAATTCAACCACAAATTGGCTTTGTTCGAACATGAAACCAAAATAGTTATAAATTTTAATGAAAAACAAGCCAGTGTAATCGACAAGTAACCACCGGAACGAAAATCTGGAGCAGTTATCACAGCACAATGTTCAGGTGGGTGCTTGTGACTCAACGCTGTTGTTTCAAGGTTAGCAGACGTGGGCATTCGATCACCATTTAAGCGTGTACAATTGTGTATGGTGCCTATTTGTTTTAGAAAGTTGGTGGCAAGCATAATATTGTGCCCCCCCCCCCCCTATTTTTGTGCGTTGGAGTTTTTATTATCGTACGCTAGAATTGTAAATATACAATATACAGTGGCCATCGCCACTTCAACTGCCCAATTCATCACCACAAAATTGTACTAAAATGCTGCAAAATTGCACTTTCATCGCAACAAAACCCACTACAAAATTGATCCTAGCATTTTCGCAGAAACTACATATCCTTATTAGAACTCAACGGATTGTTCTTGGAAGGTTTTGTTCTCGGAAGCTGACTTTCGTTTTTGTGCACACCATTTTTATAGCACTTTCGTACGCCCTTTAACCGAGTTTCAAACTGGTATTGCAATCCACTGCTCTACGAATACCAATAGATACGTTATAAACAATTTATTTTCATCTGTAACTAGGTAAACTATCTATTACCCACCATTCTGATTAGAAGTGGCCATTTTAAGAATTCCCTTCTCAGAATTACACAGATTTTGCAGTACACAGCTGAGAATGTAGTTATGTAACAAAATGATCTTAATTCACTATGCAAAGGTTTGTACAGACAAGTTCATATAAGCCAGGCTTTTTAAAAAAATGATTTTCAGTGACTTCTGATCAAAATCCATGCAGTCGTGATCAATTTGAAGCCCTTGCAAACAAATACGGTAACAGCAATTCTTTAAACACATGTGTAGGAACCTTTTTTGAAAAACGTCGTTGCAGTACATACTGTGAAACATTGAATTCAAAATATAAACGAATTTCAATTAAGTTCGCAAATTTTCACATCAACGAGACTGACCTAATCTCGCAAATTTTTGACGACGTCACACTGCCGTCTTCAGGCTTCAAGATTTTCTGGACTTTTCACTACATGTTTCTACAATATGTCCACGGAGCGAAAAATGTAGTGTTACGTCCAGAAAATTTTCAAGCTTTACGAAGCCGGCAGAGTGTCGTCGATAATTTGCGAGAATTAGGTGTCTCGATGATGTGAAAATGTGCAAACTTTACTGAACCTCGTTTATATTAGGAACCTAATAACCTAACGTAACAAAAAAAAAACACTAAAAAAACTGTGCACTTCTCTGGCAATTTTTGAAGTCCAAAAAGGCTCAGCAGAGTTTTTATTTATTTTTTTTTTTTTTCCGTTTTAAAATAGATTAGGCCATAAAAGGAAAATATATTGGTTCTCGAGCGAAACCCATTTTTCATTTAATTCAAAACAAATAATTCAAAACAAATGGCATCAAACACATAGAACCGGAGTCACACAAAAACGGTCAAACATTCACGTAGAAAACAGAAATTAATAAAAAAAAACAGCATAACAGCACCATGGGTCGATGATCATGCTTCATAGTTACAAATAAACAAATATTACTGAAAATCGAACGTACCGCATTTTTAAAATTTAACTACTGCAGCATCTTGCATACAAACTGCATTCGCAACCAAACCTTACCAGAAAAAAGAGAGGGGGGGGGGGGGGAAGGAGGGGGCGTGCAATCATACATTTTCGCTACAAAATCTTGAAAGATGCCGATGATAAAGAAGAACAACACGTCCTGTTGCAGTGACCAGTGATCAGCAACTTTGCTTAACCATTTGACGGCCTTGTCAGTTTTAAAATGCCAGTTTTATTGGTTTAAAAAAATAAGTACAGAATGGTTGCACGCAGCTATTGAGCTATGCTTTGGTTTGGAACACTCGAAACCTGGCAAAGAAACGTTTAGACGGAGTATTTAAATATCAAAATCGGCCGAAGTTCAGCAAAATTATCTATATGTTAACTTTCAAGATGCAGGGCGCTTTTTGGACCCCCAAAAAACGTGGGGTTTATAGAGAGATAATATGATACATGCCCACGCAAGATTTTCTATTTTTAAAAAAGTGTCCACTATATGTATCAGGTCAGCACAAGACAGAAAACCTCCGATTTTAAGGCTATACTGTGTACTTAATTAAGATACAGGCCTGAATTTTTATTATATTACTATGTCAGTTTTCCCTCCTCGGCATGTGTCAAACTCGAATGGGCAGAATTTATACATATGAAATGACTTAGTCAACAGTTGGTGCAAGCTGAAACGCTAGTTCCCAACGTCGTGATAAAATTTCAAGTGTATTGCTGTTTGTGTTTGTTTTTCCTCTCCATAATCAAAGGCTTCGGTGATCATTTGGCGATTGAATGATTGGTACGATTAGATACGTTGCGAGCTAACCAACACACTTAACGCATCTGTTAAACCTTGAATGGAAGTGGTCCTTTTAGACATCATGGACCTAAATTCAAAGCGCCACTCCATTTCACGTTTCTTCTTCCGTTGGCAGTATGCAGAAAACCAAAGTGGCGCTTCGGGTGACGAAGAGTTTGCATCATTTTCTTCATCAACGTTGAAGTTATCTTCCTCACTGCTACTCACCGGCTCTTGCGACGAATCTTCGTCCGATTTGCTTTTTGCGTTGCTGCGGTTTGCATTGCGGATGGAATTTTGGCCATTTACCGAACCTGCCATACTATTATCCAAAGATGATCTGCTACTCCTTCTAAGTGGTGTCGAAATATTCGATGAAGCCTTTTTCGACTCGGTTGGTTTTGCCCCAGCCGCTTTTTGTGGCATAGGTCTTTTATCTTTGGAGTCTCGTGTATTTAGATCTTTTCCCTCTTTCAGTATTTTATTAAGACTGTCGTAAAAAGGCCACTCTGTGACTGCATTTGGCGATCTCTTCTGGTGAAGAACTATTTTTCTGTACGATTTCAGTAACAGAGACCATTTTTTTGTGACAGTCTTGGGGGCCAAAGGATAACCTTTTAGGGCCAGATCTTTCCTAATGGCTGCCCACAACTCCCGTCTCTCATTGACAGAATGTGAGGCTTGATACACTTTCCGGTCTTTCACTAAGGATATCAGAAGCCTCTTCCCTTTCTCATCCCATTCAATGGATTCTATAAAAAAAAAGGTAAGTTATAGTCACGTGATGGCAGTTTCGATAAAGATACAGTTACAGTTCATTAAAACAGAACCTTAAGACAGTGACACGATGCAAATCAGAAAGAAGAGTCACAATAATTGCATTTTATCATCCGTTTACAACAATACCAGTTTAGCATTAAACCGCCCATTATGTGGCAGTTCGTAGTTCCCTCCATTAAAATTCTCCGTTAGTATGTTTTGGCCAGTCGAGATAGCATTAGTCGTCAGTCGACACTACTTCACATATGGAGGGGAGAGTCTAGGTAGACGAGATTAGCAGTTGACAAGTGGGATGATGGAGGGGGAAGGGGAGTCGGGGAGAAGAGATCCTTTTGTTGGGAAATTTTGAGCCGAGTTCATGTATACTAAAGGCCGTGAGAAAAAAAAAGTTATTGGTATAGGCCCTGGCTGGTGACGTTTTTTAAGCTAAATAAGTTGCGTAGTTTCAAACAGAAATAAAAAATAAAAGCCTTGTCACCACAGGACGCTAGGCCACAGACAGAAAAGGTGGGGCCCCGGACAAAATTCTCGGCCAGGGCTCCCCTCTAACCATGGTGTAAACTGCTTACACGATTTGGCTAGAACACACTAAATGACTTATTATTAACCCTTTAAGGACGGCTGCGCCCAAATGCGCCCGCCATATAATCATTGTTTACAGCTCTTCTACAGGTCAGATTGAAAACTTCCAGCCAATTACAGTGAAACTAAAAATGTGATATGAAGGCTGCTAGATCATTAAGGAAAATAATGACACAGGTTTCATTCCCTTACTTTAACCCTTTACTTCACGGACATTTACGAGAACTTTCATCCTCATTTCCTTGTGAAAATTACCAGTTTCTCCACAAATGTGCATCCCAGTTGAAAATTAAGCTGTAACTTTTCAACTGTTCGCAAGTTTTTATTTTTAATTCTGGCAACTTCAATACCATGACTTAAAAAATGTAATAAACTGCTTAATAATTACGTCTCAGCAATTTGAAGTGCGAGATACACGAAACGCGTAAAAATGCGTATGTGAGTGAATTCTGTAGAAGCGTAGAAAAGCGTATATGTGAAGGAAAGGGTTAAGTGGGTGAGACGCTATGAATATTTTTCTACAAGTTCGTTACGAGACCTCAGCGCAAACGCAGTCCTTAAAGGGTTAATGCTTTCATCCCCGAGGTTTTTTTAAGCTTTCGTCACACAGAGCCTAGGCAATTTTGGGTTTTACTAACATTAAGTAGCTCGGCTCCTATTGAAGATACATGAATTTCTTTTTAAAAGAAAGTTTATTCCTCGAAATCCAAGTGATTAAATAGTAGGACATTTTCTCCAAAACTTCATTGGACGAAGGAAAATCATTGTTAGAATTCCAAAATTTATAAACGAGTAGTGTCAGATGCATGATTACACACAAGTGTAGTAAGGAATCTGGTGTCAGTTGGTGGAAACACTGTACAAAATCTGAAAAATTTCTGAATAGCCTAGGCCAGCATTAAGGCGGACCTTTTTACACGGACAGTTAATAAAGGACTCTGGGTTCAAAGCAAATGAAGGCATCCCGCATCCCTTCAGGGCATAGGACTGAAAGTGTCAAAAATGAAATGTTCTAACTAGATTTGTGCTGATTAATCGTTTAAATGGTAATCATGTTCTTGACGATTAAACATTGACCAATTTTCGTTTAATACAAACCGAACTTCCTTTAAAATATTGATCAATTTTATTTCTGAAACCAATTTCTGAAAGCAATAGGAACACTAACTTTCATATAGCAATTAGCAAACCCACCCTCGAAAAGGAACACATTCCAATCTCTAAAGCTATCGTTGACAGCTTTGATCTTCCAGATGTTGTCCGATTTACAATGTACGCAAGGTACTGTAAAGCTAGGAAGAAGAGACTCGTATTTGTGGCGTTAATTACATTTTACACTTATTATTTTCCAAGCTACAGCAGTTATAAACCAATACAACTAAATTTAATACATGACATGCAAGTTCCAGTAAAATCTGTTGCTTTCTTGGTCACGTTCGAAAGCTGGGAATCCCAGTTTCCTTGCTTGCAATGAATGACATCATGAATTTCTACGTCACTACCTTTATTCCTCGCATTACTTCTCTGTTTCAACGTCTGTTTTGAAACTTCTTCAGTATCGCTGTCTCCGACTCGTTAGATCTTAGAACGTGACCATTGAATGCATTGGAGCTTAGCCTCAAATGACATCATGCGAAGCGAGTTTTCGGACCGAACGATAAAAATGGCCTTGGACCCGAAAGGATTAAACGAAAAATACAAGACAAAAACATTTTTTTGATGGGGAGAGGGGGGTGGAGGGTAATCGTTATCGTAGTTTTATTTTAAACCTGATGGTAAACGTTTAGCCAATTAATCGAATTTTTACACCCCTAGTTCTAACAAACATGATAGTAACCAAAAGTAAAACTACCAAACTGAGCTACAATACTGACCTTCTCTTTTGAGTTCTTTTTTAGGAAGGACCTGTTCTTTTTTAGGAAAGACCTGTGCTTTTCTAACAAACACCTTTCCTTTTTTCATTACCGCATTAATGCTGTCATAGTAAGACCAATCAGTAACAGCATTTTTATCTTTCTTCTGTCCTTCAACAATTCTTCGATATGTTAACAGCAAATTAGCCCACTGTCTTGAGCAGGAATTTCCTTTGACTTTGTAGCCTTTTGCAATCATGGCTTTATTAATCACTCCCCACAGCTCCATTTTCTTGCTAATTGAATGCGAGGAAAGGTAGACTCTCTTCATCTTCACTAAGGATATCAATGCCTTTCTGCTTTCACGGTCCCACTCGAAAGGCTCTGTAAATTATGAAACCATAAAATTATTTAGAAGTCGTCTCATGCACATCCCAAAATTGAACGAAGTTAGACAAGAAAATATTAAGAAAAACTCGTTCTTTTCTTACTACTTCTCCTAAAATTGACAGAGTTTGACATTAAATGGTGCTCGTCTCTAGTCAATACCCACGTCATTTTAATTTAAAAACGTCAAGATGCATACTCTGGAACGTAGCAGACGTCATTACTACAGTAACGGAGGAAAAATACCCAAGAATTTTACTACTCTTGGCAAATTTTCGATAGTCTATTCTACTGTGGATGGAAAAACCTAGCTGACTATCTTCTTCAGGCTCGCAATAAAAACTCCAAACACTGCCACTTATTTACCGTCCATTTGATTCGAAATTTGGAGGGATTCCATTTGGATTCGAAATTTAACGCCAATTTCGAATCAAATGCACTGTAAAAAAGTGATAGTTTTTATGTGAGCCTGAAGAAGATAGTCGGCTAGGTTTTACCATCCACAGCAGACTTGACTATCGAAAATATGCCACGAGTAGTCAATTTCTTGCCTTTTTGCAGATTTTCCCTCTGTTAAAAAGGGCAACTACATCCATTTTGACATGCATGTTTGACTTTTGGATCACTTACACAACAACTAAACACAAGAATTGCGGTAAGAATACGTTACTTACGTCCGATATAACAATTTAATTACTGCATCACCAAAACACGATACGGAGATCGCCATTGTTTTGCTGGAACGCTCAGAAATTAATGCCGACAGATGTCACTTTTCGATTTCGACTCGCAGCCGATTGAGATAGCTGTATTGACTGTGAGGAACTCAAGGTCTAGCGGCATTAGCTGGACGGCAGGTAGTGGCCAGCTAAGGCCGTCAGACGCTTGGGCTCCTCACAGTCAATACAGCTATCTCAATCGACTGCGAGTCGAAATCGAAGAGATCCGTTTGTCGGCATTAATTTCTACGCGTTCCAGCAAAACAATGGCGACCTCCGTGTCGTGTTTTGGTGATGCAGTAATTAAATTGTTATATCGGACATAAGTAACGTATTCTTACCGCAATTCTTGTGTTTAGTTATTATGTAAGTGATCCAAAAGTCAAACATGCATGTCAAAGTGGATGTAATTGCCTTTTAAGTAATGACGTCATTTTTAACATTTACTGTAGAGAAGAAGGCAGTTCTAAGCCCATTCCATCTTAAATACGAATGGTAAGACCACCTATTTTTTTGAAAATGTTTTTTCGTTATCAGTATCACATTCCAGCATTAAACACTGGTTGCAGTCTGCCCGGCAGGTTAACACTTAACAGTGTCCGACCGAGGCTAATTTTTTTTTTTTGATTAACCAATATCGATGGTCTATTATTTCACATTAAACTTTATACAGTTACTTAAAGGCACATGTTCACCATTTCGATAGCGCTGCCCATATTCTAAACACAGCATCCACATCCCAGATTCTCCGTCATCCAATAGGCGGATGTGGGTCACATGATCTCGTTTTAATTATGAAAATTGCAGCGCCGCTGCAAATAGTGTTGTTCCATTTTTAATTTACCGTTTTTTTCTTTATATTACTCGAAGATTCTACGGTACTGCATATAGGAGTTGAAAAAATGCCTTTAAACTTAATACCTGCTAAATGCAACCGCTTACACGCAATTAAGGTCTAAAACAGTACTTGAAAATCCACTAAAATTTGATGTTTCAAACGCCTACTGGAATGCTAACCTCTTTGCAATGCTACATGCTCGGTCTTCAAGCAGGTGACTCTCTCAATGGCAAGAAGCAACTTGCTCGGAAAAAGATCATAGCGCTATAAAAAAGCTAAAATCTCCAGAAGATAGAAGCGTACGTCAAAATTTATAAATCGTAATCATGTGTTAAAGGGCAATTACATCCATTTTGACATGCATGCTTTACTTTTGGA
>JAHWFP010175468.1:0-19539 GCA_023313725.1 Lithobius niger
TGGTTTTTATTTATTACTTATGGTACCCACGATGTGACCTTCCTCTCCCCCCCCCCCTCCCCTACCCCCTTCCCTCTTCGTGATCACCATTGCTGTTAACGTTTTGGGGGCCTAAAACATGTTTCACAGTGTGGCATGGCACCTATTGGATTTTATACATAAGAAAAGAAGCAAACCGTGCCGCAAATACTGAACCATGAGTCATGTTTTGAAGCTTAATCAAGCTCGCATGTAAAATTGTGGGCCAGTTTGGCGCTGTAAAACTATTGCAATGAAATTAAACTGTGTGCAGTATGGTATGGCACGCTTTATTATTAGTATGTGCAAAATCAGTATTGAGGGGAAGACACCCGAAAAGCGAAGCTGGTGAAGCGCTGTTATCAGTTACTTGTGAAATTAAACTAGTGGTCGTGGTTATCACGTTAACACGCTTTGAATTATTTATTACATGTAAAAGTTACTAGTAGTTGACAGTACACTTTAGCTGTTCTAGAAACTTGACCATGCCCAACAAAGCTTACATTCCAACTTTAATTGAAAATTTTATTTACAGATGGCGGAGATAAAGTTTCAAAATGTCGACTTTAACATGGGAAGTTTGAGTTCAAACCTTACAGAATAATTGTACAGGCAGTATGTTATCTGTTCGTCCTACGATGCTTTTTAGCAAGGCTTTTTAACAAACCGACTTAACTGAATTTACAACTGAGTGAATAATATGTGCTGGCTGAAGATGTCTGCTTACAATATGGTCATATGATGCCGTTACAAAAATGGCCTGTATAAACAAAAAGAAGCTAGAATATCCAAATGTAAGAATAAGACAATACAATGATTTAATTAAACGTAACGTTGCCCACAGACGAACGCTGCAAGGTTGGGGAATGAGAGCCTGCCAGGCTGCCAGAAGCAGAGTAACAAATGTGTACTGCGAGGCTATGGGAAGCAGTTTAATAACGTAGGGCTGCTGATTAACACACTGTGTAAAAGAGTGGCCTTTGCCTAAGGCCCCTAGGGCTCCTCTAATAACTGATTGGGCAGCAGAGAGGCAGGTAGGCTGCCACCAGACTCAATCCTGAGTCTACTGTAAAATCCTTATTGTTAAGTCCCGGAAGAACACACTGAGAAGTAGTAGAACGACTGGGATTTGTTGTAGTGTTGTTGAGCATACAAAGATACAAGTCCAAGACATATTAGTCCACTCAAGAATATTACAGCTCTAACATCGGCCAGTTAGAAGTAGAACGATATCAGTAAATTTACCTTGAACATGTTGAACTCGTTCGCAATGTTTTGCTTTAAAAATGTCAAATAAAGTACCATGAAGAATAATTAAATTATTTACACTTCACACAACTCTTTACCAGAAGAGAGTTCGGGTTTTAATCCCGGCCGCTTTTTGAAGAGTGAGCGAACTCTGACATTAACGTCCAATCACTAGCTTCCCGGGGTTAGGTCGCCCACTAGATAACTTGGTAATACATTAAACTTTTACCTTAGTCAACCCACGGTCAAGACACACATCTCTAGGTTACGGGAGCATGAGCCTCGTAGAGCGTAACCGCGACTACAATCCCGCCCTCCTCCTACCGAGTTGGGCGTGAGTTCGCTGACGCTCTGCTCGGCGGACAGACGTGGCCTCTGGCAGGGCCACTGGCAGTGAGAAGAAGACACCCAAAAGTCGGCGAGCTCGTTTTAAGTACTCGGTAAAAGGACCGGGGAAGCCCGCTCGAGTAGTAGCCGCCGATGCAAGAGAATGCTACTCGTACCCCACTGGTCAATTCCCGATTTCCAGCTTTCGGATTTGTTAAAACAGATCAGGTGACTTGTCTGTCCATCTAGCAATCTGCTGCTTCCCGTCTTGACTTCCGGTCATTCGCTAGTGCTCTTAGCTTGGCGAACAGAGCGAGCTTGAACTGGGCACACAAGCCTCTTCACTCCCCCGCACATGTGTTTATCGTTAGCAGAGAAGCACAGCAATCCTGGCTCTTGCGTTGGCTTAAAACTAACGTCCAGAATCTGTCTGTTGTCCCTCGTGAAAAATCCACGAATTAATAAACCCGAGTTCAACGTGTTCACGGAATTACAAGCAGTGAAGATTTGACACTCAAAAACCATATTTACACAAGTAAATATAAGAAATCACCTAATGCTAAATGATTAACCTAACAAGCATTCATACAGTGCTGTTATCGAGATGCATAAATCACAAGTTAAACATTAAACTATCGATATAATGAAGCCTGAAGGTTCACATAATCCTTCTGTATAAACAGTTTAATGACAAAGAGCAAAAATAGTCCCTTAAATCAAAACGTACTATGTGGGGTTTTGGGTCCAAAATGTCCATCATCGGGATCACTCCATCGATGTCATAAGTTTTTTTTTATACATATAAATAATTGGTAGTCTTGTCTCGTATGTATTGCAACCTCCAGACCATGGCAACACAGTTAATTAGACGATGTCAACACAGTTATAACGCTGCAAAGGAGATCGCTGTAACTGTAAACTGAATTGTAGACCAAGAATTTAAGGGGGCGGGGGGAACCCAACAACACAGAATTTAAAAACTTTAAAAACAATAGTTACAAAAAAATTGTCCCAGACCAGGACTTATTTGATAACTATAAAACCAGCTGATTAGGCTGCCAAGTTAATTGTAATAGCGATCTCCTTCACAACTGCAAGAATGGCCTATGTTACGCCAGGGTCAGCTACGTTTAAATATTTCACGGACCGCTTTTCTCCATAGTGTTGCACGGTATTAAGTTTTTGCAGGACGGTACGGTTCTGAAAACGGCAGTCTACGGTAATATCACGGTAATTATAGGAAATAATTTTGCGCTGTTATCCACTTGAGCACACAAAAAAATCAAATACGGCTCTTAGCATTTAATTTTTTTTACTAAATAGCAGAACTTCGCTTTCATCTTGATGGGACGCTGCGACATCGACCATAAATACAAAATCGCTCCTACGCACTTGTTACTGAAGAGCTGCTCCCTCCCTAATCCCCCCCCCC
The DNA here is from genome assembly GCA_023313725.1 of Lithobius niger. Lineage (NCBI taxonomy): Eukaryota > Metazoa > Arthropoda > Chilopoda > Lithobiomorpha > Lithobiidae > Lithobius > Lithobius niger. Next base: position 3,026 of record JAHWFP010175468.1, read on the forward strand.
TCTTCCGCACTGTGGGCAAGCAGTGGGGTCAGATTACACTCGCTCGTGCGAATTTCACACTTTCGCATGCACCTTCGTCGGCACCATAATCACGGTAATACCGTGGTGCTAAAAAAGGTACGATACTGATACCGTAATTTTTTTTTTACCGTCAATACCGTGAGTACCGATTTACCGTGCAACACTATTTCTCCATAACATTTGTAAAAAAGATCAGCTTGGTCACCTTCCATCCCTCTATTTTCCAAAATGTCTTCCTCCTGATCTGTGTCAAAATAAGCACTGTACACTTCTCTGCGTCAGCTATCATTAGCAAGTCAATGGCGTATATATTTGCTTTATGTAGGATATACAACCAGCTGTATGATTTGATCTGGTGGTTGTTTTCCGTGGTTCGGACCAAATCGGCATACACTTCCAGCAGTGATCTAGAGTTCGTTGGTCCAAATCCTGCCTCAATCAAATACAAGTCAATAATAAAAGCCCAGCAACTCTTAAAATATTAATGGACGATTTTCTCTGTTGTGCTGTCCGGTTTCATTTACCCCTGATGACTGGGACCTTGAATCCATCTGTAAATATCAAACCATAAAGAGACACAGGCGGTGGAGTTCCCCAAATCCACTGCATTTCGATTAGCTCTTTTGTCGAGATCGACAACCCTTACTTGGTGGAAAATTGAATGATATGTGTTAATAATTTGAATAATTTAGCTATTGGACAGGATTGTCAAATACACCCACTTTCTATTCTACTGTCATGGTAGTGATGAAGCTCTTGAACGTCTGAATTGCTAGATGAATCTCACAGGAACTCGATGGCCTCACAGGAATAAGTCCCAGAAATTCTTTTTTTCTTCAGCTTCTAAGCTGTCTCGTTTCTCACAAGGAGTCAAAACAATCGCTGATAGCTTGGTCATGCACCCACTGTAACTGAGTGAAAGCAAGAAAGTGTCTTCAATTCAGTGTGTGGTGTTGTCCGTACATGCACAAATCCAAAAATCTTGAAAATTCTATGGGTTGGGCAAAGACATAGTACTATGGCCAAATTTTGCTCTAAGCCTGTTTGGTTTGGTATGTACAGACTGTGCCCAGTCATGAGCAACCCTTTGGCAGTAGAGGAAATGTGTGCCTCCTCACTTAGCAAAGACGTGATCCTCCGTGCCGTTGCCCAAATGCAGAGATGTGTGTCTGCATTGCCGACAGCAATTGTTGTGGTTACACAAACACAGATCACAAGGAAAACAATTGAATATCAGAGGGGTTGAAACTAATCTGACCTAAAGCGATCCTTCTAGAAATAATAACGAGTAATGCAGTAATGTCGAATATTTATATTGTAGCTGAACCTAGCGTAATATATGCCTTTCTTGCAATGTATTACGTCAGCTGCCCTGCAGTCCCACACTATTCATCGGCTCTGCCTGATCCAAAGAACAAAAGATATGTTTTCGAACAAACTATTGCTCTTCTTTGCTTTGAACTGCTGCATTGTTTTTGACAGCCTTGTAGTCCCCTGTCCTGCAGAATTCGTCCATTGAATTCTTTCATTCTTTCGTTTGGACAGACTGCCTTCTTAGGTGTCGCTTTGTAGAACAAGTAACATGACGTTGTTGTTGGCCGGGAGCTCAAAAAAGACATTGTAGCAACATTGGACGACATGAGTATGTGGCCAGTTGGATCGACTTGTTGGATATTGCTGATTTTGTCACTGTTCGTAGTTTTAGTTTCAATGTTAGTTTTGTCTGGAAGTCGTACTCGATGTGTGGTAAGGGAATTGCACTTACAGATACACAGAAAACATTCCATGCCTACATCCCTTTCCACTTCTGTTGTTACCACTCTAATGTTAACCACATTTTGAACAAATGAATTGGGAAATTGTCTTAAGCACATGGTATGGGTTATGTGAGACATTTAAGAAGCATTTAATTAGTTCTTCAAAGGTTTTGGGAATGTGTATTGTTGCCGTATAACTGTTGGCAGATGAAAATAAGTAGGTTCTAATTTGTGATCAACTATTTGGCCAATTGATCACAAATTAGAACCTACATACGTTCTATTTTCATCTGTCAACAGTTATACGGCAACAATACAGATTCCCAAAATTTTTGCAGAACTAATTAAATGCTTCTTAAATGTCTCACATGAAAACCCATACCATGTACATAAGACAATTTCCCAATTCATTTGTTCAAAACGGGGTTTACATGCCCAATGGTAACAACTGAAGCGGAAAGGGATGTAGGCATGGAATGTTTTCTGTGTATCTGTAAGTGCAATTCCCTTATGGGCGACTTCGGTCAAGTAGAGCCGAGTTATTACAGATTACTAAGACCACACATCGAGTACGACTTCCAGACAAAACTAACATTGAAACTAAAACTACGAACTGTGACAAAATCACCAATATCCAACAAGTCGATCCGACTGGCCACATACTCACATTTCATACTCATGTTTTCTAAAGGGACCACCTCCTAGCATTTAAATACTTGGCCAATTAATTGCTAGGAGGTGATCCCTTTAGAAAACGAGTGATGAACTTGTGTGTCTAAGCCATCGTTAAGAAAGAGGTGATTGATTGGGAGAAGGGATGCTATAACCCCTGCCTGAAAAAAGGAGGAAAAGACCACGAAAATAATTCTTCAGAACTTCCATGCTAATGGTAAAGGTGATACTGCAATACACATTTTTTCCAGATGTTTGGTTTTAGCTCTAGTATAGTGATTTTTTTGTTGCCAAAGATTTATGCTTTGTCGTAGGAAGTAAAAGAAATAGGTGTACAGGACCTCTTAAAATTAATGTTTACAGGGAAATGTAAATAAACAAGCTAAAATTTATCTTCTATACTTAATTTGCGTCTTTCTAATTGTTTTGCCTCAAATAGTGAAAGACTGGCAAGAGTTTTTCACTAAAACATAATGTTTGCTATGACCGCGGTCTATAGCTCCTTGACTAGTCGTTATTTCAAAATTTATTATAGAACATAAGAGAACTCTGCATTCAGCACCTTTAATTTGCATATTCTAAAACTGAAGACGGTCTAATAATTCCAGAGTTATTGACGACTTAATAACTAGTGATGGTGGCCATCTTGGATGTCATCTTAGCACTAATCTGCCACACTTCCGTGAGTGTCACCATCACGTTGCGTGTATCTTGTAGTAACCTTAGTACGTTTGGATAAGTGGTTGCTTGCATCCCGAAATTTCCCACAGGCCTTGAATTTCGACCCTATGCTCACACCCTCTATCAGCAATAAGGAAGTCTTGGAAATTGGATGTCCTGGAAAACTGACTATGGAGAATTCCCTCAGGACTGTTCTTCTTTTATAGCTGGATGTAAAATTGTAAATTTACAACAAAATTGAACTGGGAGTTGGGGACTGCTAGTGGCTACTAGTTACTGTTTAAAAGTTGAAAGTTTGCGCTTAGTAATTTACAACTGCTTTGCAGTTCGCATGATGCGTCGTGTATTACAAGTTTATTTAGTCTTTCTTGTTTATCTTAGTGATTGGCACACTTTTTTTGTCGTTTCAATGGATGCCTTCGTAAACCTGCTACGTGTGTTTGCGATGAGGTTTCTTAATTTAGTTAATTCGAGGATGGTGTCTAGGTTTCTCGAAATAAATAGACATAAATTGCTGGTAATAATATTAAGGAAAATTGAAAATTAGCCAACAGCGAAAATCATACTCTAGAAATAATATAGTTCAGTAAGCCACCTTTATGCACTTACGTTTCGTCGGAGTGTCATGACCCGGATTCGAACCGGCTACCCAGTTCGCCCCCAGATCGCTTGCATAGCGCCTAAATCGCTATGGCCACATCCTTCACTGGCTAATTCATTAAAAGGTCACAAAATGAAAGTGCTTGTAGCTTTGAAGATTTTTCTTTATATCTGTAGAGAAAATAATGGGATTTGTTGTTTATGCTCTGTCTTGACCTCCTATCTTATCCATATAACTATAAATTGGCCACCTAATAATATTACTAACAAACACATCAAGTGTGCCGTAAAAAGGGTGGTTATATGATTGAATTTTCACTTGTTAAAATGTACACGGATAAAAATTGATGATTTTTAATTGAAATAATAAAATATACAATTGAGAAAATTGCATCTGTTTAAGTGCTGTTGTGCTTTACGTTTTAAATATCTGATTCGTAAAGCACAACAGCACTTTAAACAGGTGCAATTTTCTCAATTGCATACATTTGATTATTTCAATTAAAAATCAATTTTTATCCGTATACATTTTAACAAGTGAAAATTCAACCATGTAACCCGTTTTTGTACTGCACACTTGACGTTTTTGTTAGGAATTCGTTTACCTTTTTTACGGCTATGGTGTCGCACTACAAAGGTTTATGCATGCAGTCGATTGTTGCTGGCCACTTTGAAACAATTCAACTCAGCTCTGAAAGCCTGTATCTGCAAAATAAATACTCAATTCTATCGTTTCTAGCTGCCAGTTTCAAAGCCGAAGGCCTCGAAATTAACTACGTAGCTTAGTTTGGTTTAAATCTATAAACGTTTAACTGAGACGTTACAAAGCTTTATTTACTTACCATTAGTCAGTTCCTTTTTATAAATCCCTTTTAAAATATGGCGTCGAGAAGATATTTTGTAATCATAGGATTATATTACGCATTTATTTGGCGGAGGTAGAAATTCAAGGTCTTTGTCGTTAGACTTGAATGCTTGATCATAATTTAACCCCAGTAATTCTACCTGGCTATACTCTTTTTCAAGAAAGAATGTTTTCCGTATATGGGCATCTCACTGTTCTAATGAAATAAAATTAAGGAAAATTTCCAGCAATTTATGTCTATTTATAACTAATGAAATAAATGTATTATTGGTTACTTGCCTCTGTACGATCATTACAATTAAAGGTGATTCACTTTATAACATACGATGGTTCGAACAGAAGCGAGCAATCCATAACACTTTTATTTTTATTTGAACAGTGAGATGACCAATAACCATGTAAGGAATTGTTTCTTTCTTCAACCAGAGTATAGAAGGATAGAACCCTTGTTACCGGGCAGCTATGTTAGGTGAGTCAGGGTGACCATGCATGCACAACCTTTCACACCAGTACGTGACGTGATGTCTTCTTTGCACAAACAGACATGTTTCAAGCGGTTGTACGGCAAGGAGGCAAGCTTCTTTAATAAATGATTTCAATATGCCTTGTAACATCGTGTAGGCGAAAGAAGACTTTTGATGCCGCCATCATCCATTATGAATGCTTTTCTGGTGTCAAGACATCCTCATCTTGGGATTTCATTGTCACGTTAAATGTGGTCTTGTGTTAGGTAGGCTTAATTTATTTATACCAGGGGTGCAGAATATGCCAGAACGCTAGAACGAGGTTCGCGGGATTTCAGTGAACTGTGGAAACTCACTGAAAAATGGCTTGTTTACACAGTGAAAGGCTATGGAAATTTGAGAAATCTGTAGGAAAATTGTGTCTGGTAAGCATTTTATGCACCCCTGATTTATACTATTACTGTAAGTTCTCAAATGGATGATCATGGCAAACCTACATTTTCTACCTTCCTGCTGATTTACTGTAAACATTGTAGTATTTAAAAAATATGCAACTCTGCCCTTGAAAAGAAGTTGGAGATTGAGTGGAAACTATGAATTTACGATTCCCCAACACCCAGACCAGGAAAAGGTGTTTCCCACAGTTAAACTATGGCTATCGGCCAAATTACAGCTTTATGCACCGCATAGGAGAATTCATTTTCGTGAAATTAGCTAGTCATTAATAATTTAGACAGAATGGTCACGTTATTCACACCTTTTTTTCAACAAGAAAACGTTAAGCTGTGTCACTATAGTGACTTTTATGTTGTCCGGCGACCAAGTCTCCCGGTCAAACTAAGTTGCAGCCTTTTCTGTCGTTTTGTTATTTTTTCTCAGATGCCTGAAATAGCCAAACTGCGTTAGCTGTAAAGGATAAGTGTCTAGTGGTCGTCGTGCTCATATATAAGGCGACGTCAATGTTATTGTTGAATCTTGACGAGCGACGCACTAGCGTATGTTTTAAGAACGTACTGACAGTAAGATCATAAAGCATAAAGTTCGTATTACAAGTTTATTTTATTTGCAAGTTTATTACAAGTGGAATTTTCATTCTGTTGACTGAAATAAATTAATGTAGCGAAAATGTTTTAGCTTTATTTGAGTAAAAAAAGTGTTGTGATAATTAAATTTGAGGCTGCTTCCATGTCCAATAGATGTTAATTCTCAGGTTGGCTCTTTTCATTACTGGGCTTCTGTTTCTAATTTGTCCAATAAAGGTTCAGAATAGGAGCAATTTGTTCATCTGCAAAAAAAATTAAACAAAGAAACTAATTTAAAAAAAAAAACGTGGGTAATACCAGATAGCGTCATCTTGGTGTTAGGCTCGCGACAGTTAAAGAACCACACGATGGCCCCGTGGAAGATGCTTCACTGCTCTACACGTGAAACCAGTGTTGCTAATGCAGGAAAAATGAAGTGTGGTCTGATCACGACCAAAATTCGCATGTACCTCGTGGCCGATGCCAGAAGGACGGCACCAAGATATGGTCGCTCTCGGACAAACCCACAGGTGCCGGCGACCATAAACGTACTTTTCGTAGGATTGCGAGTGTTATGAAAAACCAGCAGTGTGGGCATCGTAAAACTGTGTGTGCCAGTGCGTCTTGTCCTCCTGCACATTTTAATCCTATCCACAGGTGCATGCGCATCCTGTGACTCTGATTTTGGTTGAGACTCGAAACAAAGCTAAGGTCTTTTGGGAACTAAAATTACGTATGACAGAAATACTGTGGCAAGTTCCAGTTTAAGATGTCGGTACGTTAACTATTTTAAGATTCATTTTAAAGACACACATTGAAAGATACTAAATAATAAATAAGTACATTCTCCACCTTGAAGTAGGTAAAACCCGGAAGGGTGTTGAGCCACTGACGCTGGGCCAGGAAATTTATATTGAAAGACTACAGAACGAAATGGGGGAACAAAAAAAATTGTATGGTCGACGTTTTAAAAAGGAATGCAGGGCTGAGATCTCAGCAGCCTGCAGAAATCCGCCAACGTAGATTGAGAGACAACTTCGTCTTACAAGGCGTTTCATATTGGGACGGCGTAGTTGAAAATGCAGTTTCGACGACAATCGAAGGTTGAATCCTGTACTGAAAGCTTCCATGGATGTCCTCTGGTCGCAGGATTATGCTGGCAGCAGTCAAAAAAAGGCAGGTCAACCGAAATCAAACTGTGAAGGATCTTGTAAGCCAGGATAAGTTAAAACCAAATCCTACGGCGCTCAAGTGGTACTAGAGCTACCGCTGCCGAAAAACTTGGTGCATTCCCCGAACCCAAAACGTCTTTCCAAGGTGGCATTGCTCTCCGACTTAAAGACGGGACCAATCGACCCGGACGCTCAATCACTTCCAAGGTCAAATCTTCCTCCACAGACGCATCCACCATCTTGTTTTGCGTCACTGCCCATAGTGCGAATGCTCCATTCAACTGAATCGCTATATCGGACGCAATTTTGGAGTTAACTGTCATTGGGAAACTGTTAAGCATCGACTGTAATGTGCTAGCAATAAAATTTCATTGTGACTGTGTTTCTCTGTAAGTTATTGATATAGCAGAATGAACGGTCCCGACGCCCTCCGACTCGGACTGAGGAGGCGAATTATGGCCGACGCAGTTAAAGTCTAATCTTCCGATACAGCAGGCAGTACAGAGGTCTTTAGCATCTTGTCAGGGTTAATATCAAATTCGTTCACCAACCTGCGATCTAAAGACTGCAGGGAGTTTGATGGAGCGGACATTAATGTAGTGAGCAAACGATGGTGAAAGGTTGAAAGTCATTTAACACAGATTCATTGCTAGTAGGTGTTTTAATGTTCAGTAAATTTTAGATGGATGCACTCGCTTGCTGCGACGCAAATCTCTGCCTTAAACTAATGTGATGAGGATGAATAGTTGTGAATTCGTTGGGGCGTTGGGGGCGTGATGTAACTTAAATGGGAGAATTGGTGAATAATTTCTAGTGAGTGATCTAAAGTAAACAACTTACGATGGCTGCAGTTCGGATTGGAATGGTGGAGGCTTGGAATATATTGTTATCTATTACAGTTGTCGGCTAAGCAATGCACAAGCATACAGTGTTGTTACAAGAGTATTGGTGTTATACATATCATCGTTACAAGAGAATACATCTGTTTGACAACAGTAAAATGCTTGGAAAGAAGGCATTTTGTGAGTTGTAATGTAATGCGGTAATGTGGCAATTAGCAACAGTACGAGGGCATCCAATGTTTTCAAGTGTGCAGGCGAAAACTGAGACCAATCTCTACGAGAACTACATATGGAGTTCGACGATGCTGAAGCTATTTTGAGCCGATGTTTTTCATGCTTTTTCTGTCGACACAATTTCCTCTTTCGAATGCAAATGTCACACCTTTTTATCTAGCAAACCTAGCATTTTTTGTTACCGTAGTCTGAACAAGTACACTTATATCTGAATTTTCAATAGGTAAAGTTTCATGTGAAATGATCGACCATCAGCAATCCATCGGTCATCGGCTGATGGTTTTTTTTTCTTCTGTCGATTTAGCATCTGCCCATCTGCAAAGTTTTGCCAACGGTCAGACACTCTCTTATCCAGGTTTTTTTTTCGTAATCGTCAATGAATTTTGAGTTAAGTTTCAGTGTACCAAATTGTATTAACGTCGGTTCTGTCATTAATCCAGTTCATGCATACGGCGTCACGGATGGGTGGATGGAATGAAGCTAAACGGAACGGCACTTATCACTTTGCAGAATGCCTAAAAACGTCATGGAATGCAATAGTCTTGCAATCCAGTTTTGCTGTTCCAGCTTTTACTTATTAGATAGTGCTAAAGTTAATGGCTGCGACTCACCTTTGTACTTAGCTAGGGATAGTCCGATATTGATATCGGTATCGGTATAATCTGTATTTATCGGTATTTTGCCATATCGGTATCGGACAACTATAAGGCTTCCGATACAGATATTTGTTATGCCAAGAAACGCAACTGTCTTCCCTGCAAAACTGACACCAAGGGCGGTAAAAGCAGTAAACAAGTGAGAAAAGCAAAGCGATTTGCTCAGTTTGTAATGAAAATGTAGCACGTGACAGTTCCAATGCTGTATGTTTTACACCGACCAACTTAAAAGCTAACTGAGAAGCCATATGTTGGAATAAGATTAAAAATGCTGTTATTGCTGCGCAGAACTTTAATAATCTCAACAGTTGGAACCCATGCAAAACCAGAAACTGAAGTTGCATTTATTGTATGAAATTTTTACTTTTAGTCGTGATTTTTTATTATTATTATTGTTATCGACATCGGTATCGTATCGGATCACCCTTCATTGGTATGGTATCGTATCGGTAAAAAGTCATATCGGCCGATCCCTTTACTTAGCCATGGCAACAAAGCGTGCCGAAATGACGTGAAGTATGATGCGCTTAGCATGACAACTATGGTAAAAAAAAAAAAATCTAGCATATGGCAGCAAGAATCGGAGCCAGCAACATGGCATCCATTATTGGGATTGTAGAATTAAAAACAAAGTCTAGTGTGAGTATTTAGCTAGCATGAATCAGCCATTTTCCTTTGTTACAGAAAAGAATATTACATTGTAATGGAAAATGGCTGACTGATGCTAAATACTAACACCAGAGTTTGTTTTCAGCCAATTTCCATTACAATGTAACATTTTTTTCTATAACAAAGGAAAATGGCTGGTTGATGCTAAATATACTAACACTAGAGTTTGTTGTTAATTCTACAATCCCAAACCTGGTGTCACGTTGCAGCTCTGATTTTTGTTGCCATATGCTAGATTGTTTTTACCATAATTTAATAACTGCTTGCTGTTTTCCTTTTGCATGAGAATGTGCAGATTTAAGAAATGGCGAAAAATAACAAAATCTTAAAAACAGTCTTTAAAATTATTAATGCAGGGATGCTGCATGTGTGAAAAAATGTGAAAAATGTGAAAATTTGCCAGTTGTAAAATAATATGTAAAAAATGTGAAAAATTTGAGTGTTGGTGTGACTTGGCAAAAAAAGGCAAAACGCACAAACAAAGTAAAAACAATCAAATATCCGCCCTAATTTTTGGCCCGGAATTACGTAGGCAGAGCTATGGTTAGAACACACAAAAGAAAATTGGTTGGTTCACTGGCGGAGTCGCTTTGAAGTCTCTTTTGCTCTCTTGAGTGAAATTACAGAGAAATTACTATGGTTAGTGGAAAAGAAAAATTTTTATTAAAGAAATGTGAAACTGATGATGCATGAAAAACGAAGAAATAGTGATACAAAAATGAAAGTAGGTACGTGAAAAATGTAAAAAAAAAAATAAAGAGCAGGTATGTGAAAAATGGGAAAAAATGAAATGCGCGTATGTGAAAAAACATTAAAAAAATAAAAAGTGGGAATGTGGAAAAATGTGAAAAAAACCGGTACTCACGGCAGCATTAACAGGGATCTGCCGGGAGTACCGGCTTTTTTCAACTTTTCTTTTTCCTTGTTATTTGGAGCACATTTCCTTGTTCATGTATAGGTGCATTGCCTTCCTGAATATGACAACATGTTGCTAATAAATAATTGTTGGCTACCAGTAGGTTCCAATGCGCGAGGCAAACCTGTTGCGTTAGTGTAATGTGAAATGTATGGTTATTTGCAATGCACAAAAAATCAGAGACATTGCAGGTCCATTCGAGAAATGCAAACATATGTTGCTACCTGGTATCACGTGGTTTTATTTGCAGTTTGTGCCTTTATTAATTCAACATACATTACTGGTACCTGCCACAGTCCGTTCACCTACATTTGTATTCAGCTAACGTGTTGTCGGATATCGCTAGTGTTGTTCCTTTTGGTCGCTAGCTTATGGTAATCCAGAAGAGGCGCTTAAGTTAGAATTAAAGTGACCCTTTTGTCCTTTTATATCTTGCTTTGTGGTTATTTGCATTCTGTTCTTCCGGAGAAAATGGGCAGAATACCCCGCGAGGTAGGTAAGCTGACCAAACGTGTTTCTTTATCTTTTAAGTCGTGCTTAAAATGGCGGGTCGGCGTACGTGTTTTAAAAGGCTCATTTGTTTGCGCATACCAAATGTTTGCCTGTTGCCGGAAGGGCACGTGGCGTGACTCCCAATTCAGTGCATCTTATTTTCGGGTCTCTTTAAATTTATATTTGCGTAGTTTGCACAAGCCTGGTTTCTAGGCCTTAAAAATTCTGGAAGTTTAGCTTGTGACCTGGAAAGGACCTAATACTTTTTGTATTTGGGGGAAGTGGTTGCAGTGGTTACACGGATTAAACCCGCAAGCGGTTTGGTTGTATTATCACTTACTACAAGCGTAGCGGGACCAGTTTGTGGCAATGTGGCTTACCGGTTACCCATTTAACTTGTAAAGGTTCTAACAATTTAGCAATCCTGTTTCATGTGAGTCACACTCGTTTATAAAGTCCACCAAGATTATAAAGCTTAAAGTAAGTCTCGATTTGACCGTTCTACCACACTTTTTAATGATATTTTGATGACAATCCTAAGATACAAATCCGTAAAGGTATCGTGTTATACTGAAGTTGTACAACAAAGTCTGTATATGATGGCCAGTTTAATACTTTGCTATTCAAGACAACCAGACAGCTATTACCAACTTTGAACCGAATTATTTAGAATCAGATTTCGCACTAAAAGTCAATTCAGAGACGTTCCCACAAGAAATAATTTTCGTCAGTTGTGTCATTGCCTTCGATTTCAACAAAGTTACAGCATTTCTGCCGTATTGTTATTGTTACCGAGAGCACTGAAATGTGCCCAACTTTTGAAGTAAGACATTAACGCTATGGCGTCACTCTTTACTACTAAAATATCTTCTACAATTAAATATTAACGATTGCTGCCTTACTTGATGTGATACACTAGCGTGCTTCTAGATTATGTGTGTGCCTAGGTAGGAAAATTATGTCACGTGAATGCCCGCTTTACGAATGAATGGCTGGGGCAGGAAAACTGCTTAACGGCCCGCACTTTAGTTAAGTTAATAATTTCCTATTACACTGTACATAACGTTGTAGCTGCAGCGCTATGGCTCTTTTTGGCAATGATTTTCGAATACGGTTTGCCATCTACTGTCAGTGGCGTGCGCGTAGTGATGTCGTTTCAGGGCAACCTTGCTCGAATCGGAAATGACCCTTCGGCGAACAAAGGAAATAAGACACTGCGTAAGACAACAACGAAACATCTTAACAATATGAATAGGCCTCTTAGAGCGTATTTAAAAATGTTACTGTTTACGTATTGTGCTTTAATTCTGAAGTAGTTCTTCGCCAAACAAAGGAACTTAGACATTACCCCTTAAGCGAACAACGATAAATTTGTGTAAAATTTACGTAACACTGGACCTTCTGGAATGGCGCGATTAACATTGTTGCATGGGCAAACACATTGGTAAGGAATACACTGTTTAGTTGTTATGGCAGTGGGACATTTATAATAATAATAATAATAAATAAACAAAAACTTGATCCCGACAATACTCGGAAGGGAGAGAACAGGGAGTGGCGTCCACTTATGTTCGGCCCATTAAAAATATATGTATACAATAAAAAAAATAATTGCACAATAAAAAACACTGATTCTAGATAACCAAGATGTATCGGTCATCAGTTGGATAAAACTTCGTTATGGTCGGATGTAGTCGGATAATGATCCCTTCAACGAACAACGATAAATTTGTTTAAACTTGCATAATACTATACCACGAGCCACGACTGTTTACCGTGATGTCATCATGAATTGGCCACTGACGAATGAGAATAGCGGATCTTTGGCCATCTGAGTGGACTAGCCTAGTCACGTGATATACGCATCATGGCAAACAGCTATGGCGCGTGGTTTAGACCTTCTGGAATGGCGCGATTAACGTTGTTGCATGGGCAATCACATTGGCAAGGAATACACCGTTCAGTGGGACATTTAGTCTGGATTATGACCCCAAACCTTAGGCATTCATTCCTAAACAATAGCTTGCGGGAAACAGTAGCATTGTTTAGGAATACCCTCGATTTAGGGTATTATCCTATTGTAGTAGTAGGCAGTAAGAGTACATAAGGTGGGGGAAGGGCATTACTATTGGCGTTACCAATCTCGTACCCTAGCATGTATCTTTAGGCCTGAAGGCAGAAAAGGGTGCGACGTGCGACTATGTCACAGATAATCTGGCACAGTCGCAGACAAAACGTGCCATTTCGACCAAATTTCTGCCGTTTCGCCAATTTGTGACCGATTTGGACATTCCAATACACCATTTTAATCGTCTCGACGAGACCTTTCCTTTGGTGGAAGAGCCAGATCAATAGAATAAAGCACTGAAAAGTTATTCAGTAAAAACCAATAAATATGCATGTAACCATGCAGACAATTTTTCCCTGATAATTGGTGTCGCAGACAGTGGCAGAAAATTCTGCTTTTGGGTGACTTTAGGTACACATTGTGTAAGAGAAAGTCTTCGTTGGTGGTGCCTTCGTTTGGTCAAAGCAAAGTTTGCGATTTGGTCAAAAACGCATGTCTGCAAATTTATAAATTATTCAGAGGTATGTAGTTAATATAAAAACTTAAATTCCGCCCGCTCGACGCTCCTGGTAAGAATAAAGGCCTGAGCACAGCGCTGCCAAGACCAAAAAGTAGCGGTGCTGCACTTTGAAACGACTACACCCACTGGTTCAACTGTTTATTTATTTTGGTTGGGAGGGGGATGTTAAAGTGTTGAAGGACTTTACTGGCAGGGATGCCTGCAAATGCATAAGAGAAAGCAGAGGGGGGGTGGGAGGAGTCCGTAATCTGCTTTGGTGTTCAGGGATGTTCCGTTTTGGTCGTATAACAACAAAATTTGAATTTTGTCTGTAAGTCAAGCTTCAAACAGCCTGTAGCGTTAATGGCTTTGTCGCCTTTAAGAAGAGTCCATTTGGTGCAGTGGCATCCACAATATCATTCTTATAACGGAGATTCATTTGGTACAGTGATGTACAGTGTTAAATGCTTCCGTCTTCCCACTGTAGTTGTTCTTTTATCGTTATTTTTGGTAGCTGGTCTGCAGCTTGGAGGAAATGAGTTTCCCTCCCCATTAAACGATCGTTTGCCTTTTTCGTTATTGCGTTGGCGTGCCATTTCTTCTGATGGTGGCACGGCTTGGGTGGCTTACATACATTACATAAAAGACGACGAAATTTGATGTTTACTCGGAAAACTTCTTGCAGCTATCCTAGTGGGCGTTTAATAATGTATAAAGTTGAACGATGTTTCCGTTGGAGAAGAATTTTTTTTGGTTAAACCTAGAAAATGCAACCAAGGTTCGTGGCAGTATTGAAATTCTTGTAATGCTTTCAAAGAGCACCTCAGACGATTTCCAAACTGTTGCATGTAGGTGACGTGCATATCACGTGACTGGGCTAGTCCAATCAGACGGCCAAACAGCCGTTGTTCTCGTTCGTCATTGGCTAACTCATGCTGACGTCACGGCAAACAGCCATTGCACATGGTATAAGTGCACGTGCAGCATTAGCGTAGACGTAGCTTTTTTGTTCGTGGGCAACGGCGCTATACGAGTGTTGGAGCTAATCCCCCCCCAAGAAAATTGTATGCAGCTTTTGCTAAGTTTTTTTCTTTGCATTTCATATCGATGTACATTTTTAGTTAAAACAAACTGATATTGGAGCTAATCCAATACAAAGTAATAGCGATGGCGAAACGAATACGGTTTCAGCAAGCGAAATAGCAGAATCGTCTGCTTGTTTTCCGTATTCGTTTCGTATTCGTTTCGCCGTATTCGTTTCGCCATTGTCATTTGCCCTAGCAAGCGTAGCCTAGCTCTCATCCACAAAGTATTCTCTACTGACGAGCCCAAACAAGGGCGAAACAGTCTGTCTAGAGATCTTTGTGGGTGAGAGCTAATTGTTATTAAAGTAATAGCGGAATGGCAAAAACGAGTTTTGAATTGTCTATAAAAATTGTAGGTTTGCAAAACTGAAAGTTTGTGTGCCGGCATTTCAGACCTATAGTTTCTTATACTTGCTGTAATTTTATGCCTTCAAATTATTTTTAGCATATTTTCACTATTTTCTCCTATATATTTTCAACGACTAATATTTCTTATTGCGAAATTGTTTCGTTACGTCAAATTCGTTCATACGTTGGTTGCTGGCAGAACTCCTGGGAAGTAATCAAGGTCTTGTGAAGGTGATAAAGTTATTGAAACACTTTACGTTCTACGGCCTGCTATTTATTTTTTTCATTGCATTCTGCTCAGAGAAGTTTAGATTGTATTTAGTTGAATAAACATCAGTCAAAAACCCCCCCCCCCCCCCCCCCGGATGTTTGTGTATTTTCTATGGTTCTTTAGCTTCATCTTTTGTTTTGCGTTGCGGTGACTCTTTAGCCTAATCTTCTGTTTTATTTTTGTCTTCTGTAGCTCTTTAAACGCATCTTTTGCTTTGTATTCTGTGGCTCTTTAGCCTAATCTTCTGTTTTATTTTTATTTTATGTAGCTCTTTAGCCGCATCTTTTGCTTTGTGTTGTAGTGGCTCTTTAGCTACACCTTTTGCATTGTATTTTTATGGCGCTTTAGCCGAATCTTCTGTTTTATTTTTGGCTTGAGCAGCTCTTGCTTTGGGTTGCCGTGGCTCTTTAGCCGCATCTTTTGCATTCTATTTCTGTGGCTTTTTTAGCCGAATCTTCTGTTTTATTTTTGGTTTGAGCAGCTCTTGCTTTGGGTTGCTGTGGCTCTTTACCCGCATCTTTTGCATTCTATTTCTGTGGCTTTTTAGCCGAATCTTCTGTTGTCTTGTGTTGTCTTGTTGTTTTGTCTGTGTATCTCTTTAACCGCATCTTTTGCATTCTAATTCTGTGGCTTTTTTAGCCGAATCTTCTGTTTTATTTTCCTGCTTGAGCAGCTCTTGCTTTGGGTTGCTGTGGCTCTTAGCCGCATCTTTTGCATTCTATTTCTGTGGCTTTTTTAGCCGAATCTTCATATTTTTTTTTTGGCTTGAGCAGCTCTTGCTTTGGGTTGCTGTGGCTCTTTAGGTGCATCTTTTGCATTCTATTTCTGTGGCTTTTTTAGTCGAATCTTCTGTTTTCTTTTTGTCTTGTATATCTCTTTAGCCGCATCTTTTGCATTCTATTTCTGTGGCTTTTTTTGCCGAATCTTCTGTTTTATTTTTGGCTTGAGCAGCTCTTGCTTTGGGTTGCTGTGGCTCTTTAGCCGCATTTTTGCATTCTATTTCTGTGGCTTTTTTAGCCAAATCTTCTGTTTTTATTTTGGCTTGAGCAGCTCTTGCTTTGGGTTGCTGTGGCTCTTTATAGCCGCATCTTTTGCATTCTATTTCTGTGGCTTTTTTAGCCGAATCTTCTTATTTTTTTTTTGGCTTGAGCAGCTCTTGCTTTGGGTTGCTGTGGCTCTT
>JAHWFP010175472.1:0-12753 GCA_023313725.1 Lithobius niger
CCCCCCCCCCCCCCCGGGAGGCCCACCTCCCCGGTTGGGAAACGTGGACCTAGTGCACATGCATCAATCGTACTCCTCCTATAAAACGGCCGAGGTGCTCACTTGTTTCATCTCTCTTCGCTAGGCATCCACCATGAGTGGACGATTTCGTCTTTTCCCACCTTACTGTGCCTTCATTCAACTTTGGATCCAACCTATCACCTAGCCTTTCGCGACGATTACTGCGTCTTCAGCGACAGAGATGGCTCGGACTAAGGGCACCTCGAAGAATAAAGCTGTTTCACAAAAGGCCTGTCCACCAGCCGACTTGTCGCCGGTCACACCTGTCGTCGGCCTATCATACCCCATCCAGGATTATCAGGCTTTTCGATGGCCTGTCATCTTTCACCGGCGCATCAAGTGTCGCCTGCTGACTCTCCGCCGTATCTGTCTCCCCGTTTCCGTCGGTTTTTGCTCGCCCTGCAGGCGACACTGCTACTACGTCTCTCATGCCATGTGGTCAGACCATCGCTGTTCCTCCGGACCTTCAGCTCTCCAGCCGGAACGCTGTAAAGTTAAAGCAACATACTCCAAGTTTAAGCGACAAGTCAAGTCCCGTCGACATGACAAGATTCCCGTTCAAGCTGATGTTGTTCCTCTCAACCTTTAATCAAGCTCTTCTAGACGTCTTCAATGAGCCTTACACTCGGGATAGGGTTAACCCACTTCATCAGGTGAGCCTCTTCGAAAGCGACAATGCTCTCCGTTTGTTGCCCAGCCTCCTACTAGGTGAAACCATGTCTTTCGGCCCATCAAGAGATCCCGTTCGTTGCACAGGGACTCCACCTTTGTGACCTCAAGTTCCTCGTCTGTCTCGACTTCTCATTGCCGACAGCGATTTGAACATTGATTCAGCTTCAACTTCTGAGAGACAGCCCCGTTCTTCCTAAACTTTGGTTCTTTTGCCTGTCATTGCAGCAGATGCTTTCTACGAACACTACATGCTTTGGACCAGGATTCACGACACGCTCTTTTCGCTGCATTCTACCAGGATGAGGAGGACCCTTCTGGTACTCTGTTATCAAATATTCTCAAGAAGGTCGAAGACATTGTCCGCTACTGCTTTTTGTACAAACCTTCTACCCTGGATGGACACAGAACCTTCAATAACAGAGGACTTTCCACCGGCTTCGGCTTTGGTCTAGGCTACCCACCATCGCTCTGTGTTGGGTCAATCTACGATTCTGCTGACAATGCTTCTTTGCAATGGTAGTCTTCTCTAGGGAAGGGCGACCCCCTCGAGCTAGACAAGGACCCTCCACCACCTAGTCCCGGCCCATCAGCTAGTCCCTATAAAGTTTAAAGTTGGTTCTTTCGGCCTTTCAGTGATGGCACAACCAACCCAAGGAATTTTGACACATACCCACCCACAGTCAGAATTGTTTACTGCCGGAGCAAAGTTGGATTTTGGTACTTGTTTATCTCCAGGGAAGTTTCCTTCCCTTCGACTGTACTTCGTGACAACGACAAGATCCTGCACCTCGGACTACGTTCAGCATCGCAGATTAATATTCTAAACAGTGCCGCCAATGCTTTATGCGAAAAGCTGTCATCTGAAGAAAACAGCCTCGGGATCCAGCGTCTTATGTTTCTCGTTAATCAGGTATTCCAGGTGTTAAGATGGTGGTCCTTTAAATGGCATGAATTGGTTCACCAAGGCTCTTTAATTTGACACTTCTCCTTCGCGACATCGCCCTGGACTCTGCTCCCAATCTCAACGATACTACATGACACGTACTCCGAAACCAGCCCATCAACGAATCTGACAATCTCTTTTGGGGTCTTATCCCAAAGCTCTCACTGCATTTGGACGTGTCCCAAAAGCCAAAATACACTACATCGAGGCGACAGTTCAAGCCCTTCTCCAAGAATTCACGACCCTTTCGGCAAGACAACAGGGATGGTTGGCCTCGTCCAAGGAATGAGTCCACCAACATTGATGATTCTGGTCGACCACCTTATGACAACCAGTCTTTTCGAGGACAGTCACCTAATCGAGGAAGAGGACGACCTGCCCACCATAGCGCCACACCTGACCACCGCAGTCACTACTCCTCTCCAGGAGCTCGACGAAAGCCTTCGAGTAAACCTTGACGCCCAGTATCTGTCGGCCCTTCCTGTCGGAGATCGCCTTTGCTTCTTCTTTATAGGTTGGTAGGAATTAATACCCAATCCATAGGTTCTGACTATCATTCACCGCCTTGAGACCTTGCACCTCTGGTCTCCAATTGGCTGTCATCCAATGTTCCTATGTCTGAAGGAAATGGAAACGGGCTCATTTTCAGCCTAAAACCCTTCAATCGGAAAATAAAGAGTTCCCACTTAAAAATGGAAACGGTAAATACCATTCATCTATTTCTCAAGGTAGGAGCTTGGTCAATCTCTATCCACCTCGAAGACGCATATTTTCATGTCCCACTCCAGGCCTCTGTTCACCACCTCTTTCGATTTGTTTACAACATTAGGGTTTATGAATTCCAATGTCTACCTTACAGCTTCACGCGGCTTCTCGAATCTTCACACTCATGCTTAGCCGGTATTAGCTTCTTTTCATCAACATCAGGTCTCTGCAAGCACATTCCTAGATGACTGGCTTCTGCAGAACTAGGACCACATCATGTTTCTTCGACACCGCGATTTCACCTTGTCCCTCCTCGCTCGGTTAGGCTTTGGTGTCAACTTCCCCAAGTCCCGCCTCATTCTGGCAGTCTTTCGTTTTTCTGGGTGCCGCTTTTGATCTGGCAACAGCGACAGTTATACGTTTCCAGACCTCAATTCACTCATTGACAAGCTAGATTTCCTGGCAAACCTAGTATCTTAGTGGCGTTGAATGACTGCCATTTCATCACTTTCGTATTGACGTTTAGGGGGAAACTTCACATCAAGACATCACCCCACAGACTCAGCCTTTCCTTTCGACTGTCTCCTGTGGTGGTCAGACGTCCTCGTTCTTTCTCAGACAGTTCCAATGCACGATCCTCAACCAGACTTTCTGTTCCTGACCGATGTCTACCTGTAAGGATGGGCCGCACACATTGAGCATCACCAAATTTCCGGGTTGTGAACCACCCACGATCAAGACCACATCTCAACGTTAAGCTGTGTTCAAGGCCCCTTGCCACTTTCGGAACCTGGTATATGAGAAGGTAGTTCAAGTCCACGCCGAGAACACCATCGTTGTCACCTACCTATGATAGGAGGGCGGAAATCGCTCCCGCCAACTTCACGTGATCACGTTGGTGAGCTTTCGCCTCAGCATCAGTCTAGACACAATATTCCTGTTGCTCCACAATCCCGGGAATCAGAATGTTACTGACTCACTTTCACGTCGCACACCACCAACAGAGGAATGAACTCTAAAGATGTGCACATGTCGGTCGCTATTCTCCATCTGGTGAATAGACTTCCTCGACCAGACTTTCCCGCTTCATCAGCCCAGTCCCTGAGTACAAGGCCTGGACAGTAGACACACTCACCCTGCCATGGAAACACCTTTACCCCTACCTCTTCCCACCGTTTCGCTTTCGGCCCCAGGACCTGCTGAAAATCGAGGCGTCGCAGGGCATCTACCTGCTCATAGCACTGAATTGGTCAGCAGCAGCATGGTTCCCTCAGCTTCTGGAATTTCTCATTGACAATCCCCAAAAGCTCCCTAAGATACCAAATCTTCTGTCGCAACAACAGGGGACACACCTCCATCACGCCCTCGGCTCCCTGAAACTGCACGGGTGGCTACTATCATCAGCGCAGGAGGCAGGAGTTATTGAGGAGCAAGTCGTTCACATCGCAAGCAAGGCAGTTCGAGCTTTAACCAACAGGATTTACGACAGTCACTGACAATGATGGTTTCGTTGGTGGCACCCAAGGAAAGTCAATCCTATCGATCCCCCTCTTCACTAACTCCTAGTCTTTTTCACCTACATGTTTAAGGAAGGCCTCAAAGGCTCCACAATTTTAGTCTATTGTTCGGCTCTGAACTCTGTCTACAAGGCTGCAGGTAAAACTGCCCTGCACGACGACGTTCGTATCTCATCCCTAGTCAAGTCTTTCGTGATTGAGTGACCCATAACTCGCCGCATCTTTCCTGACTGGGACTACTCTTGTCGTCTTGCACTCACTTATGAAGGCCCCTTATGAACGTTTAGTAAGTGCTCACATCAACGTGCTTACCCGAAAGATGGTCTTTCTGGTTATCTTAACAGCTAGTTTACGATGCAGTGTAGTACAAGATGTTTATCAGTTGATCCTTCCTACTGCACTTTCACACCGAAACATACAGCAGTTTCGCTGACACAAGACTCCTTTCGTACAAAGACCCAAGAGCCTTCCCATGTGAACATCTTATATAAGATCTTGTAAGATCCTTTAAGTTCTTACAGGATCTTGCACCTAATCTTATGCAAGATCCTGTAGGATCCTGATAAGAACCTGCAGGATCTTACAGGATTCTACAGGATCTTACTTTGTGTGCAAGATCCTGAAAGATCTTGGTACAAGATCCTGTAGGATCCTGCCAGATCCTGCAGGATCTTGCACAAAGTAAGATCCTGTATAATCCTGTAAGTTTCTGCAGGTTCTTAGCAGGATCCTACAGGATCTTGCATAAGATTAGGTGCAAGATCCTGTAGGATCTTGGTACAAGATCCTGCAGGGTCTTACAGGATCTTGTACAGAGATCTTACAGGACCTTACAGGATCTTGTAAGTTTTGCTCTTCCTGTAAGAACTTAAAGAATCTTAAAAGAACTTAAAGGATCTTACATAGGATGCTCACATGGGTTGCAAACCACCAACTCCACTCATCATTCCGGCACTTGCGTCCATCCTTGATGATGAACTGGAACGTTTTCTCTGCCGGATTCATACCCTCCTATTCTACATTTGGCGGACCGACAACAGTGAGCTATGGAAAGCCAGGATGCAGCTTTTCCTTCCTTTCCTTAGAGACTTTGGTTTGACTTCAGCCAGGATGATTGCTACACGGACCAAGACTGTCGTCATTGTACCTACGGAAAATTGGACATGCGCCAGAACAACATTAGAGTTATGGCCCACGAACTTCGAGCCATTTCCACATCGGGTCTTAACACAGTAACATACCAGCCTCTGAAATACTTGAAGCAGCATCTTGGAGGAGCACTTCGGTCTTGACTTCCCATTACCTGCATGACATGACTACTCAGATGGATGGACTTCATCGTCTGGGATCCATTGTTGCTTCCATACAGGTTATAAAACCCCCTTAAGTAGCATGCAGATTGCAGAATTCATCTTTACTTTACTATTCTGCCGAGTATGCCCCTTCCCCTTTCGATTGGACAGAAGTTTCTACATTTTCTGCTGTGAAGTTGTTACTTTGGAGATGCCAGCTCGTAACTCGCTGCCTAGAATAAGACGCACGACCGGCAGTGATAGTATTAATCTGTACATCTTGCTCCCAGGTGCACGAGGACATACCAAATTTTCACTAAATGAGATTGTGTATCCCTTTGCTTGATGCAAGCAAGTGCTAGATAGTACTAGATGCGCTTGTTGTTCCCAGGTTCTGCCTACTTTCAATCGGTGAAAGTGCCACTTTAAAACCCAAATTCTGAGTTTGTAGTTAGCAGGTGTTTGTCTTTTAATAACTTGTGTGTATGGGTTATCTGACCGGGTGGTGTCTGTTTGCTTTTGAAGTGTTAAGTTTCCGTTCTTCATTAAAGTTGCGCTGTCACCTTCTGAAAGTCTGCGGAATCTGGCAACATCTAGCGATCTCTAGTTCGTTCTAGCGCTTGCTTCCAACAAGCAAAGGATTGCACAACTCCATTTCTTTTAACGAAACAAACAAGCCACGAGACTTCTTAATTATTGAGTAAAATTTGGTTAGTCCTCGATCGTGTCCCTGGGAGCAAGATGGTAAAGGTTAACAACATCGTTGTCGTTAGATGGTGTCACGACATTTTCGTACTATTTTCAATTGGTGATAGTGTCACTAATGAATATATTCTTGGAAAATGCTTTTGCAGCAGTTCGTTATACGATGGTCCAAGAATTTCATCGGCTGTCGCAGCTGTTAATCGCAACACCTCTGAAATAAGCACGTGTTGATGCACTCACAGAATTATTTCTACATTTAAAAGGACATTCCTCCCAGCGCCATTTTTCTCGATCCACCACATCAAGTATGGCCCCAAAGGTCTATTTCCTGATCGTTAGTCAATCCCTTAGTAAAAATCTGTGTTAAAATGTGGCGTCTAGGAGATTTTCTGTTGAATAATAATTAACTATATTTACTGCGTCTGCAGTATAGTATACAGAATAATACTACGTTATGTCACTGCTCTCCATTTCCAGTCTCATGGAAGCTGGAAACGGCGACCAACACCATCAGGATGATGACATTCAGTAGGGATATCGCCCTCAAAAGGACGCAATGTGTAAGGTTATTGTGACCAATAACCACCTCTTCTCAGCAACTGCGATAGCAAGCAGAGTGCCTTTCCTGGGCAGTCCCTTTTATAGGGCGCAGCTTACTGCCATCTTGTGTGTCCCACAAGGCTCACAAAGCAGCGAGCAATCTCAGATGAAGAGCTGAAAAATCATCCGCGAGAACAATGCTGAAATCCCTTTCGTGAGGACCAAAAACGACTAATGTAAAGGGGTGATTTAGGCTTAATGACACGTTGACAGCTAGGTCATTAGTGCCAATTTCAGTCACAGTGCGCTAGTGTACGCCTTACATTTTTTAGAATTGCACTACTCTCCCCCCTCTTACTGACTGACCTCCCCTCCCCAATCTGAGATTGAAGCAAGGGAGTAGATTGTGGCCATCTTGGTCAACCCACTTTCTCTTACCAACAATCTCGCACTACTGATATTTGCTAATTTTGTTCTATTGCTCTTCTTTATTTTCGATACTTATTTTTCTATTGAGTGAGTAGGTTAACCTAGATGGGAATGAACAAGGCATTGTCGATAAAACTTAGTTCGCAATGCATCCTCCGATCGCGGTTCAGTTCGCATTCAGGAACTTCGTTCTCCCCCCCCCCCCCCCCAACGCCTCTCATTTCTATGTTTTCTGCATACTTCAGCAGTGCTGCAGTAGATTTAGGGGTGAGAGATCGAAGACCAGTTAGGACTACTATTTTCCTATGCTCAAGGAGGTTAACTCTCCGGAGTTTTTTTCAGGAATAACCGGAGCCTAGGTCCAACGAATTCGTCGTATCCAAACGCGGAGTACTATTTCCAATGTGTGCTCGCAGATCAATACATATACTGCGTTGTGATGTAACAATGAAGAGAGAGGTTAATGTAGTGACGTTTAAACTGAAAAAGGCAAATATTAAAAAATAATCTAGGGAAATTGCTAAACTCGGTTTTTTTTTAAATCAACTCTAAAAAAGTCAATTTTAAAGAGTGTTTCTAACCATTTTTAATTTGTGACAAATTTTTTTGTATTTTCAGTTATTATTTTCTACCTTGAATTGCCATTGATTGAAAATGGGACAGAAAGTTGGATGCATGGTAAACAAAGGGTGAAAGATTCTGAAGAAAAAAAAATAATGTTAAGGCAAGAACTAATTGCTAAAACTCCATTACTGGCCAAAAAAAAACACAATTTTTAAAGGCGTTTTCATTGAGTGCTCGCACAATGAGTTGAATCCAATGCAAGCTGCGAAAAAAAAGAAGAAAAATGCCCATCTGCCGTCGAGGGTGTTTTGCGAAATACATTCTTGTGACTTTTTTCCTTCTCTTTGTGTACACCTTCATTGTGCCTACTTTGAATACTGATCCAAATGTAGGATCAGACTTTGTCGTTTTGGATGACAATGCTACCAATCACAAAATGATTGCTTTTGCCCAGTTCAGCGAGAAGGAGCTTTCTTCACAAACCAGTGTTAAAAGTAATGAACGTGCAGTAGTTCTGCAGACTGTGACAACAAGGGCTAGGCCAGATAAAGTGTCTGCAGTCAAATTAAACTCAAATAATCAACAAACAGATGTGAAACATTCAAATCTAAGTATTTCGGCAAAGTCTTCGAGAATATCGCCAGAGAAAAAACCAATCGAGTTAGCAAAGTCCCCAGTAGTTCCTCAAAGCCCAAACTTGGTGGAAAGGTCTTCACCGAAATCTCCGGCAAAACAGGTTCAGTCATCAAAGTTCTCAGTAAATTCTTCAAAAACCACAAAGAAGGTAATTGTACATTTCACAGCAGCAAACACTACAACTCCTTTCCCTCTAGGTGATGATAATACGTGGAATTTTACAATTCTGAACAATCCACATCCCTTCAAACTTCTAAAAAATGCCAGTAATATTTGTAAGCCTTCACGCAGTGTTTTTGTGCTGAATATTATCCATAGTAAACCGTCCAATTCACTTTACAGAAACATCATTCGAAAAACGTGGGGCAATGCAACTGCAAATGAAAAACTGCACACGGCAACAGTTTTCGTTCTAGGTCAGACAAATGACCCCAAGGTTGAAGCTGCCGTAGATACAGAATACCACAAGTACCAAGACATTGTTCAAGAAGACTTTCTGGATTCTTACCGAAATCTGACATACAAGGCCATAGCCGTTCTGCGGTGGATCGTAAATTTCTGCCCCAATGCAGAATACGTGCTAAAGACTGATGATGACGTCTTTGTGAACCCATACGACATCAACAGGCTTATCCGTCGCCACGTTCTGAAAGAACCCAATGCCACCAAGATAATGTGCCACGTAGCAAATCGAATTGTTTTGCGAGAAGATAAATACAGGTGGTTCGTTCCTGAAAAGGAATACCCGTACAAAAGATATCCACCCTATTGCATGGGAGCTGCATTCATAATGCCAAAATCTGTCATACCATCTTTGTACAACGCATCGCACATCACAAGGTTTTTCTGGATTGATGACGTTTATAGTACAGGAATGTTGGCTCATGTTGCAAATGTGTCACATTTTAATATAATTAAGAAATTCGTATACAAACCGACAGAACATAAAGATAAATTATTGTTTGGCGATGCTGCCATAGCGCATGTCGGAAGCGATCCCAATGTTGAAATGAAAGAAAAGGTTTGGGATGAGATACTTAAAATTGAAATGAATCAAACCTGATGGCTATTTAATATTGGAACACGATAGGCTCAGTATTGAGTATAACAACATACACGTACACTGGTAAAATATCTAATTGACTTTATGCTTGTAAAGAGAAACCAGAGACTCGATATTTGTACGTGGTAATCTCTGGGCATTTCTAAATAACAAAAATAACAATATAAATCCTTGGTCTATAACATTTAACACAATTTCGCCAATGTACTTAAACCCTTCTCTGCTCTACCTTTGCACTGTTTGGTACTATTTACAAAGAGGACATTGTTTGAAACCAGGGATCCAACCTACGGCCTAACATTTGAAACCTAGGACAAGAATTGAAATAAACATCTTTCAAACGTTATATTTTTTTTAATTTTGGGATTGAAGAATCAGCAGCAGCACATGCCTGATAGCCGCTGTGACACACACGCCCTGCCTTTGTTGCAGAATATGGCTGCTACGTTGGGCATTTGTTTAAATACAGACATGTCCTGGTTCGAAAATGTAATTTGAAAAGAGGCTGCCATAATTCAGCTTGCATTGTAATCCAGTCAAATTAGGAATAAGAAAAGAAATTCAAAAAGAGATGAAACTTTGCAAGTGATGGTAATTAAAGAAACTGAAAGTCCCCTACGATACTGTATGAGCTTTTGCCACCATCTTTGAAAAGGGCCGACAAAATGGCCGCCTGAGACATAGTTTTGGCTGTTCATACTAAGCTATCAAGTTGACGAGAAAATATATTAAGACCAAAATAAAAGGTAATTAAATTTCAAACAAATAAAGTTCCTACTGATTGTTTATACTGGAGCAACAGTTTCCATGATACTTTGAACTTTAATACGTTATGTTAGTAATGGCATCATACAAAACACAATACAAACAGGTTGTGTACATGGAAACAAAATATAAATCTTATTTATAAGCGATCTATTTCTTACTGAAACATTTATGGTAGGTATGTCAACGTAATCTGAAATTAATACAGCATTAGATAATACATTTCGAGTATATGAATGAGTGTGAACAAGAAATCATTGTGATGCTCAATTACTCATGGACGGTGTTTGAACATCAATTCCGTGTCCTTTTCCTCCCCTCATATTTTGATGTTGAAGCTTCATCATCCTCTGTAACTGTGGTACTTTCATCACAACCAACCATATCGTTTTCTCCTTGGTCTTCCTCGCCACTGGAAGGTGTTGCACATTGTTGCATTCGGTCCCATAGCAGTGGCCACAAACAGAACAGATTTCACATCCTACCTTAGTTACATGATTCAAGCTGCAGCAGTTTGCTGGGGGCAGGAGGAAAGATGGTCTTTAAGGGTAGCAACTTCTCATTTTGGTGAAGCCAACCCCAATCTGCTAGTGGTAGATGAACACCCTGCCACTGCTGAACCTGTAGGGAGACTCTTAATGAGCATCGGAAGTTGGTGGTAGTGAGGAGAGATGTACTGCCTCCGTGGATAGGAGTTTTGGCAATGTTTCTAGCGAATGCACGATGCCGCAATCTGTCCACTGATGTGATGTTGGGTAGAGATCGATACAAAGGTCCATAAAAAGGTTTCCCCTGCTGCTGCTATGGTGTCATCAGATAAACCCTGTTGTAGAAATACTTAGCGGCTTTTTGTAGAGCAAAGGATTTCCTCAGCAGTTTAAAAGCGTTCCTCTTACCCTCCTCATATGGTGCAGAGGTTGTGTCACAAACTGCAAAAGCATGCATGGATAACAAGAATAACAGAATTTCCAATTTCGACCCATGAACATTGAACATTCTTATAACCCGAAACGTACACTTTTTTTCCCACCGGGGAAATCAAAACCGCCGCTACCATAAATAGGCCTATATTTTTGAACACTCAAAATCACCGAATCGCCGAAATTTAATAAACTTGGACTTCCCTTCAAGAGTGTTTTTCCTACGATCCTATCGAAACAAAACTTTTTAATTCGTCCTACTAACCTCAAAATGTTCACCGTTTTATTACCGAAAAATCATGGACACCACTTCCGGTTGTATTTGCAAGTATTGACCTTTTACGGGGTTTCTTGATAATGTGTGCGTATATTTTGTTTAGAAGTAGCCTACCCTTGCATTTACAAAAAACGGATCCGAAGATTTCCCGTTTTACATTACCGTATGCAATTTACAACGCTGTTTTTTGCCATTTCGTTTGCCTTAGTAATTCACCAATAATTTAAAACTTTTTGCTTCAATATCAACCTTAATCTAAATAGATTCGCTCTTTCAGTTTAGTTTCCCATTATTAATCGTTTAACTATTTTTTATTTTTAATTGTAAACTTTACCTTAGCCACCATTAGCACTGCCGGCAGCTTTTTAGAGTTCGTTTGCGCACGAGAATTTCAGAAAATTGGACAGGAGGAGGCGGATCGGCTAACAATGGCAAAATGTTACAATGCTGCAACATGTAACAATAGGGTAACAATATGTGAGGCGCACAATATCGGATTATAGCTCACGAACAAGATGCAACAATGGTTGGGTGCCAGGGAACTAACATAGCAGTCGTTGTTTGAGTTAGCTAGCTCGTTGTGGAGAACCGAAATTAAATGGTCTTATTTTTCCTTAAATCTTCAAGTTTTAAACTGTAGGGTGCGAAGTCTTTAATTTTGCGGCCTTTCAAAATTAGGCGGCCGACATAACTGAGTGACTTATTTACTTTTTCAATGCGGGCTTCGGGAAGCCAGATAAATTGTTTCCGCGATTGTTGCCACGATACTGAAACAATCCAGAGTCAACTACTCATCGAGATGACGCACGCTAAATCCAGAAATATGCTAATGTGTTGCCATCAAATAATAATCGTGGGACAAACCTTCGGCGGAACCTAAACATAAGTATCCATTTCTAATGTTCCGTTTTTTTTCGAAAACAAAAATCGGTGGACAGTGGACACATATAAAATGGAAGTGAAAAAAGCCAACAAATTAACTGAGCAAAAAACGGCTTCGCCGTTTAGAAAAAAACATTAGAGCTCGTATCCCCATACTCACAGCCCTGAAGGTACACGAATAAACACGGATTAGAGTTCACTCGAACGCAACGGACTATAATTTGTCCTCCAATTCGCAAAACGTAAACTCACAAACACAAAATAGACGCCATAACAGCAAAACGCTACAAAACTGAAAGATAAAAATGCATACACTAAATTCACACAAATTATACTTCAGGGCAGTGAGTATGGGGATACGAGCTCTGTTTTTTTTCTAAACGGCGAAGCCGTTTTTTGCTCAGTTATCTTGTTTTAACTCGGAGCGTCGAAAACTTGGCTGCTCACCTGCGTTTTGTGTTCCTGCTTTCGAGGCTCATGGCCTACAGAACCAAGCGATTTTCCCAAACAGATTGATGATGGAGAGATTTCTTCCCACCTTACATGTCGTCCTCGCCATGGTCTGTGGTTGGGCCATTTATTATTATTGTTTGGATCTGACCAGTGGGTACAAAAACGCACAGGCGCTACCCATTCGTTAGCATAGCTCAGTCCAGTATGTCAAGCCATTCCATGTTTTATTACAGAATTGCAGATATCTGCAATTCTTTAAGGATATCAATAATTTAATTAGATATTCGAAGGGGAAAGCATCGTAGGAAACACTCCGACGTGCGTAGTAAA
>JAHWFP010175473.1:0-18098 GCA_023313725.1 Lithobius niger
AAAAAAAAAAAAAAAAGAGAAACACAAACTACTTTTTAAAGGTAAACAAATACAACTGTTAACTTACTTACCAGTCAGGCTACAAATTCGTTAAATAAGAAGTTTATAACAAGTTTTAGCCCTTTTCTAGTTGGTTTTAATCGGATAAAAGGTTTAATAGCATTAAGGGTTTAAAGTATTTCAAAAGAAGTCCATTCTTAGTTAAAGTAGCACTACATGTTCTAAATATCTGAAAATCGTTACGAGCTGATACAGTAATTTCACTGGTAGGACTCGTGTCCATCAGGTGGAAAATAAATGTAGCCCTTCCTACTTCGACTTTTTAATTGTTTCAGGGCTACTGATTTAGACGTTGAAGAAGAGGAAGTCCTTGACATTGACGAAGACGTCAGTGATTCAAGACGAATTCGACCAGCTCCACCTTCACAGCATCACTTGCCAGTTACTTCATTTTCATGTGTAGGCAAAGTGACTGGTGGCTACTATGCTGATCTAGAAACTGACTGTCAGTTATTCCATGTCTGTGCTCTTGGTGGTCAGGGTGAAGTTTACGATTTTAAGGTAAGTCCGATTGTCAACTTCAAGTTTGCTAATTTTTTTTCTAATATGCACATACTCGGTCTACAGAACTATTCTTGTCAAATTTACTCTTTTCTGTCCCATACCCGAGTATTAGCCTCCCTGTCATCCACCCACTCCAAAAAAATGCAAGCATTTACAAGAATCCCTTCCAAAACCAGCCTATTTTCTTTTTCAAACATCATTTGTTCAACTTACAGCTAAGGACAGGAAAACAAAGCTATCCACTAGACAAGGGACAAGCCACCTACCTTAAATATTTTATATGTACAAACTAGGTGCACATGCAATTTATTCGTAACACAGCATTGCGATCCTGCAATAAAAATGCTCACATCTGCAGCCAGTGAATATGGTTTCCTCAAATCATGCTAGCCTACAGTACCCTCGGCCTTAGTTGGGATCAAATGTGACGTCATGTTAATCATCAAGTGTGCGAGTCTGGGCGTTTGCTTCTCCCTTTACAGCCCTCGTACGGGCGCTCGTACTGCTGCAGGGTAGCAATTAGTCCCCTTCAACCCCAACTTGGTTCATCTGTCACCCTACTCTTACAACGCAGTGAACTCGCTGAATTTTCAAGCCTGGTCAGAAAAACACGCAGCGAGTAAGAGGATTAGGGCTATTGTTCTGGTCTAACAACCAATAGCAAAGGAGAATTAGATGACGCAGATGCCCCGGGAAAAATACCCCACCTACGGAGCATGCTCCACAGCATTCGTACTGCACTCGCAGTCAACTCGTAGTCAGCTCGCTGTCATCTGTCACCCTTTTCATTCCCCACTCGCAGGAATTCAGAACGGTTATAATCGTGGCCTCGGGGACTCGCACTTGTTGAGACTCGCTCGTCTGTCCCAGCCTTAGACCAAGTAAGGCTGACGTTACTGTAAAAGCAATCCAGCTACCATGACCGACATGACAGCTTAGAACTTCCACATAATTTATCCAGCTGAAGAGCCAGTTTTTGGCCATGATACTTGAAAGCCGATTTTTTTATTTATTTTTTATTTTAAGAAATGTGATCTTGTACGTGATCAATAAACGGCTTTCTTCATATTGGTTAATTGAAATTTTACGATGTGGGCCACTTCTCAGACACTTTTGATTTGGTGAAGTACTTCTTTTGGACCTTTTAATGAATTGATATACTGTGTAACATTTGGTAGCTTTTATTAAGCATCATGTTAAGCTTATCACAAAGAGTAAATAAGTGGACATCTGTTACTCCTATAAGAGCACACATTCTTAAAGCAAATAATTCTTCAAAAAATGCATAACTGTGTTTCTAAATTAGTTAAATTGCACAAGTGAAGAGGCTGTTAAAAAGTTTCGCATTACGCAAGCAGTCTTCAACAGTATATACAGGGACGCCTTTTTCCCCCCGCCTTCGTCCCAAGATAATCTTGCAATTATAAAGTAGCTTATGTCAACAACAATTTTATACAGTTTAATTATTGATATTCTCTTCATTATTCTTTAATTAGTATTCTCTCAATAATACCTGGTAACCCCTCGAGAATACCTGAACTAGCGATTTAATTTTAAGGTAAATCTATTCAGTAGGAACGTGTCGATTCTAAGTTTAAATTATTGGTAATACTCTCAATAATTCTTTCAATAAGTGGTATTCTGGAGAGAATACCTGGTGTTTTTGAGAGAAAACCAGGCATTATTGAGTATTTCTGGTATTCTCTAAAGAATACCAGCTATTGAAAGAATTATTAAGAGAATTACCAATAATTTAAGCTTAGAATCTGCACGTTTCTACACAATAGTACAA
The DNA here is from genome assembly GCA_023313725.1 of Lithobius niger. Taxonomy (NCBI): domain Eukaryota; kingdom Metazoa; phylum Arthropoda; class Chilopoda; order Lithobiomorpha; family Lithobiidae; genus Lithobius; species Lithobius niger. The sequence continues at coordinate 2,357 of JAHWFP010175473.1, forward strand.
AATTAAAATTAAATTATCAAAATTAAATCACTTATGCAGGTCCAAAGATTCCTTGTCCCACCTTGCTTCAAATCCTCTGTAAACTATGGCAAAGTGATATATTACGTGATTATTCGTGTTTGGTATGCTAAGGAGACCTACTTTCAACGGACTTACAGAGTTAGCAAAATGACATCCCATCCTATCACCGAATGTCGGATTAAAACTAAACTAAATCTAATGTGACGTATTTTCAATCAGTCTAATTTACCGTTCTTTATCCTGCAATTTATTGTGGTTTTCGAGTATGCTTCATGTCGCACTGTTCGCTTTAGACAAAAGCCAGCAAAAATATTGATAACATAATTCTCTGCTGTTGCTCTGCTGCACACCTAGACTGTTTAGCTACACTCAAAACCTTAACTCATTCTAACAATGTGAACACCAAATAAAAGAAAAAGGAAACCAAACGAAACTTTAACAACCAATAGAGACTAGCATTTATAATAAACCAATTAATTCGATTTTTTTTGTTGGTATTCACTAATTACTTGCAGTGTTAGTTAAGGGTGACCGGATGGTTTATTCATTCACTTGGGCGAACACAATGTTGTGAGCGGAAAAACGTACGTAACTTTAAAAGTAATGTTAATCCAATTATTCCTTTTTTTCAGTTTCTGTGCACAAATGATACTGCATTTAACCAGCAGAGTCAGACATGTGCGATAAAAGAGAAAGTCGACTGTCCCAATGCTCCCATATTCTACCCTCGCCCACCAGAATCAGTGGTCAACATTCCTGTTCCAAATGCAGAAATACGAAGACTCAAAGCACCCACGGCTTCGCGGCAAAGAAACAAGAGAGCACTGGTCGTAGATAGTGACGACGAAACCTTCCCAGACACATCCTTCTCTTGTAAAGGCAAAAAGTCAGGCGGTTATTACGCTGACGCTGAAACGGACTGTCGCGTTTTTCATGTGTGTGCACGAGGTGATGCTGGGCAGATGGTAGACTTTCGTTTCAAATGTGCCAATGAAACAATGTTCAACCAACGCAGTAATACGTGTGATGAAGCCAAGGAAGTAGACTGTGAAAATTCTGTACTTTTATTCAACATCGATGATGAATTTACTTCCCTTGCCAGAATCCCAGAGGGGGACATTGAAGATGATGACGAAGAATAGAACTAATTTATATGTACAGGGCTTCGTTGCCAACAAACTACTGTAAAAACAAACTGTGAAATAGGTGGCAAAAATGTGGGAGCTCTTGGCTGTGAAAATCTACATGGTAGCTGTAATATGCCTTCAGTTGGAAACACAGGGTGGAAAGTAATGAACCAAATTCTGTACTAGGCTGGCATGCCCCTGCACTTTCATCACCAAAATAATTAGTAAAGGATTGTTATAATCAGGGGGCTGTTTAATAGAGTAATATCCTAGCTAGGGCTACGGATTTTACAAACCAGTGCAGAAAGTGGAACTATCCACCTGAAGAAGATAAAAGGACTGATATTTTACATCTTTTCCTCAACAGACTATCGAAAATTCGCAAAAATACGATGGTGTATTTCCTTTTTTGAAGTTAAGCGTTACTTGTAAAATCAGGAATTTCGAACTTTCAGAATTCAAAGTACACGATGGTTAGCTAATTTGCCAAGTGGAACTAAGAAGTGACATTTCCGAAGCCACAAATTAAACCGCTGTTTCACCATTCCAGCACACAAGAGTTGTAATTATTTATTGCTGCGATACTACTTCGCAATTTTGCCCATCTATTATAAGCTACAATCGTGATAGTCATCTAAAAGCATCTGTTTCTTAAACTGTTTACCAATAAATTACAAAATATTGACCATTTGCGTGCACTCGAAACCATGATTGTGGTACTGTGTTTGTCCTTTTTTCTTGTGCTATTACTAAATTAAAACTTGTATTATAGCAATCTCCATTTGTGTGCTTCATGGTCTACTCTTACAGATGTGCTATAAGAAGAACTAATTTCTCTAAATGTTGAGACTTCACACAGGGCCATATGTTGGTACTCCTTTGCTTGGAGACGATCTGTCAAACACAATGATGTATCACCATTACCGCACCAATTTGTTTACATCGTCATAACCACAGAATAAGCATTTCAGTTGCGAGTAACCTTGTGTTGTGCAATCAATCAAATTATTTCCTACGTGTTACTAAAGCAGCCATAGTAGCATGAGGTAACAGCTGTTACACTACTCCATCCTACCATCCTAAAAAGTCGATGACCAAATGGTTGCTAGAGACTATATCAATTTAAGCATTCTCTGTAAATTGATATAGTCTCTAGCAACCATTTGGTCGTTGACTTTTCAACAAGTACTGTATTTTTAATTTACCTGTGGATGCCTGAAAGCTATATACAAACAGCACACTCCAATGTTACCACTGTGTCATGTCCTAAATCATGGCAGTTATATGACAATTATCCTCCTACGTGACATTTTTTAAAGAGCATAAATCTTCATAATTTTCTAAACAGCAATCAACTAATCAGGATATCAGCTGCATCAGGATACAGTCTAACTAAGAACGCACGCAGCAGTTGTTAGTCAGAGTTCAACCAGACACCAAATAATGAACACACTCGGTGCTGATCCAACTGCCCACCACCTTTGGCTATGATGGAGTAAATAAATGAATGAATAACTTATTACTATTCTTCTATTAAGTCCAGTAATGCTTGCATCTCAGCCCACACGGTCAAGTCCGGCCCAACCAACCAAGCTGCTACACCATCACCATACGCTGCAACGTTACAAATTGGCGCCATCAGACGAATCAGCACATGCAGGAAAGAATAGCGGGCTCAAAAAACTTCCATGGTGCTCGCTTCCAGTCATCTTTGGTGATGAGAAAACACTGCCCACCCTTGTTACAAACTGTCTGCCCACCAAGAGATTACCAAGTAAGCCTACACCATATGTAGCCACTCCAGCTTCCACGTGGCAAGGAAGGGCCATCTGAAAGTCCACTATCCCATATGCAGTCTCAAGTTCAGAAAGACCGCCAAAACGCATGCACCAGCACACTACGCCACTCGTGCACCAGTTTTCAGCAGTGAGGTAGCAGCAGTATGATAGTGTCTTGAGCAGCATGTACACAGCCTGGAAACCGAACTGTGCAGCTAGCAAACAGGCATTCTTCTCCAAGAACCACTGCAGCTGCATAGCCACCAGCCTCTGAAAGACGTTTCCCACTCACGACTACAGGGCGACAGGATGGTAAATGGACAGCTGTGTCCTGTTCTTCTCTTTCTTTGGCACGGAGACCAGTATTGCACACTTCCATGGTGTAAGCTCTTCACCCGACAACCAGATGTGATTAAAGATGTCAAGGAAAATTGGAAATTAGCCAATAGCGAAATGTTATTATGCCTCGCCTCTCAAATTCACCTTGCTATAGCCACTTACCTACAACAGGCCTAAGCCGCCAATACCAGCTGTAAGGATTATCCTGTGTATTCTTGAATAAACCTCTGTGTCCTTCATTCAGCTGAGTTTTTATTCCACTCCTAGAACAGCACCATTGTACACTACCTTAGCACTTACTGGCAGCACTACAGCACCGGCCTCAATCTGTTACACCATCATCAACAGGGGACACTGCAGTCACAACTTCAGCCTCAACCCACCACAATGACTCGAGTGCTGCAAGAAAAACACTGTTCTGATCCTCACTTTCTTCAACACACTGATATCCTTCCACTGTGCCATTCTCCTGAACAGTCTACTACTGGTGGGAGAGAACACTTATTAGAAAGTTTTAACACTTGTAGTTTTGATGATGGGGTGAGACTGAGTCCTACAACTTGGGGGTCTTCATTGCTCTCCTGCATGGCAGCGAACCACCCACGCTGGCTTACTCGTACCACTACATTCCAACATACACCGAATGACACTGGCAACTACATTATCAACTGGTGAAGAGTCCTCTGAGTTAGCAATGAGGCTGGTTCACAGCCACCAGCATCTTAAAATCAATGGCATACCACACACCAATTCCTCACATACGAGCCATGAATGTATCATACTTGATGACATTGGTGATAAAGTGGCAGCCTATTTTGCATTGCCGCAAGTGCTGATGTGCCCACTACCTACACAATGTCAGGCACTCCGTCAATAGTTTGGCTTCAGATGCAAAGAAAGCTTCCTAACCTTGGTGATAAGCAGTGTTCCAAACCAGGTACTATAGAACGCTCTCTAGCTAACTGCCTCACAACAATACAATTTTAAAAAAGCTCTTTCCACTGCCTCATCATCCATACTGAAAGGCATCAGCTGAAGCCCACAGGTCAGGAGGTGCTCCTGCAAATCCAGCAAATTACATTACATCAAAAACCAAAACTGGTAAAAGGGGCCGCCAAGTTCCGAATGGTTCGACCCTTCAAAGGAGTGATATCAGCACACCAAAACATTCGCCAAGTTAATCGCACCGCATAATAGTTCGAAGGTTAAATAAAAACTAGAACATTGCCACTTTGGGTACCAATGTTCAAGTTTTCATTTAACGTCCAAAGTATTATTCGGTGCGATTAAGTTGGCGAATGTTTTGGTGTGCTGATAGCATTCCTTTGAAAGGTCAAACTATTCGGAACTTGGCGGCCCCTTTTACCAGTTTTGGTTTTTGATATGATATCAGTCCTTTTTTTTTTTTTAAATGGTGCATTAGACTCAACTCCACTACCGTGCAGATGTGTAATAAAGTGGCACGTCAACAAGAAATTGGTTTTCCACAATTTGTTACTACCGTTTGCCTATAGGCCGAACCATTCTCAACTTGGTCACCTGTTTATAGGTTTTTGGTTTGGTTTTAATTTTGTTGTAATTTGTTTTATTTCTTTAGTTTTGGTGTGTCGATATCATTCCTTTGAAGGGCCGAAGCACTCTCAACTTGGTGGCCTCTTCACCAGTTTTTGTCTTTGTTTATTTTGCTTTGTTTATAGAGTTGGTGTATGTTTCGTGAATTGGACGTGAATACAATTTCTTTGGCAACGTTGTTTAGATTTATCGTGCTACACTATGGAGTGTGTCTAGGCATGCACGTCAGTATACGCATTGTCATTGTCCGAACTTTGGCTGTCCAATGAGAGACTATGCCGACAATACTAACAATGGTTATAACAATATTTTCGTACTTACGTGCCATCCCACGCCATCCTCGTTACACCCCTTGGCTCCAAACCATAAAAGGTACGCAGTTCGTATCGTATCGTTCGTCCAATTTCATAGCTGGAAGCCTTCCCGTTATCCCAGTATCGATGAATAATCACCCTATGGAAATTACCATGGGGATGAGCGGACTAGAATTAGCTAGCTAGCTAGTTACACATTTTCACGTTATTGAGAGTCAGATTTTGCATTGAAAATAGCTTAGCTGGCATTCCTACACGAGTTAATTTTTGTCAGGTGGGTCATTGCTCTTGATTTCAACACAATTTAAGCTTTTGTACCGCATTATTATTTTTTCCCAGTACCTAAAATGTGCCTTAACTATGCTTCAAGACATAACACACTGACGCTATGGTGCCGCGCTACAATGGTTTACAACCTCGACAATTGAATTGATGTGTTGTTTGTTGTGATGATTGTTGCCTAACTTGGCGCGACACACTAGCGTGTGTCTAGATCTCTTGCCATTCACTAACAAACGTCTATCCAATTCCAATGACATTCTCTGCTTTAATTCTTTGTTAGCCAACACAATCTTGTATACATTGTTCAGTAGGAGGGTTAACGCGATCCCAGCAAAAGCCATAGAGCCAGAAGACGAAACGAACATTGCTCAATTGTAGTGGGCCAAGGGCAGCAATGTCACACAATGGAACAATTGGCCTTAGCGCATAACAAAGTGTTCTCTTTGATACGACTTCCTACTGTTGTCACACGAAGGAACTACTGATTTTTCCATGTGTAACTTTCAAAGTCTGCTTTATACACGCGTCTTACGCACAAACTTTTCCAGCCATACTAGTTTTGACCACGGCTGTGTGTAGAGAAAGGATATGGCTCTACAATGGTCACAGCCAGGCTACAATTGCCCAACAATGTAAGCTGCATGTGTAAAAGTCGCATGCAGTACCTGGTCGCGATATATTAATAAAGAAAGAACGATAACATGGATGTTGTCGCTCTGATGATGACTGCTGTGAACTCTGCTAAAGACTGTGTAACCTGTGAGAGCCCAATGAACATTAATGGGTGTACCGTCAATACCAAGCTCTAATAATCATGACCGCCAGATGCAAGCCTTACCTCAAAGGTAAGCCATCACTCCTGTTCATAATGCTAAGTCTCCCATATTTTAGAATAGCAATCTATCGATAAGTATTTATGCTAAACCTCTGTCATCATAAAGGTTATGTAACCCCCATCATGCTAAACGATAATCAGGTCAAGTTTTAGCAGTGTTAGATTAGTCAACATTTGTAAAAAGTGGGAGAGCAAATTTTTAAATGGGGAGCCATGGATGGTGAACGAACATAAACAGCCACCATCTTGAATTTGCCGTGTTTTTATGTACAAATCGGAGACAATTCATCACATTTGGATATGTCCCTAGCATCAAAATAAATGTCGTATCTATAGGTATACTACAAAAGGCAAAATATGTGGTGTCTTTTCCAAATGACAGTTATATCATACAGGATCCAATGGGAAGAACTATTCTAGAAGTCGTTAAGAACTGGAACAATTTGTTTCTGGTTAACAATATTATTTCTCTTGGGAAGAAAGTCGAGATGAAATGCAGATCGAATACAGGCCAGAAGGTTACGTTAAAAGAAGAGGAATCTGAAGATGAAAAGGAAAACAGTAAGAAGATAGTGGGGACATGCAAGAAATTAAGAGAGAATAACTTTCCGTTATGGCATACAAACTAGTTAGAAGGATACAGAAGTAAGTGCATGCGAAAAGGACTTGAAGATGATAACCTAGTGCGGGAAGAATTTTCATTTGAAGCTTACCAGTTGAGATGATTCCCAAGACTATCTTTTCGTCAGTGTAATCTCAACCAGTCATCGAAGAAGCTCGGCTTGATACACTCGGATGTCTGTGGGTCGACACCGATAACCACAGTGTCGTAACTAGGTCACGTTGCGCCCCCCCTGCAAAATTCCAGTGTGTGCCCTCTAACCCAGGAACCCACAAACAAATTTATGACGAATTGAACATGTGTATTTTAATATTTTAATTGTTTTCTTTAATTTTTACTTGTCTCTAGCTTGTGGCACTCTACGCTTAATATTGCTGGCCCTTCAACTGCTCTTGCGACATTGTACTTCTGAGGTAATTCTTCATGATTTTTAGTTTCAAAAAAGATCGTTCTGCCGAAGTAACGGTTACTGCAAGCGCAAGGAACAATAATGTTCATTATTAAAGTGGCACCATATTGCTCTAAGGTGGCACTATCACCGATTGAAATTCTGCAGAATCTGGCAACATCTAGCGTTATTAGTAATACTATCTAAGCACTAACTTGCATCAAGTGAAGGAACGCACAACGGTATTTCTTTTAACAAAACAAATAAGCAAACAAACAAACATTCCGTAATTATTGGGTGAAAATTTGGTACGTCCTTGTGCACCTGGGAGTAAGCAGTAAAGGTTAACAATATCACTGCCTCTTGATGGCGCCATGGTATTTTCGTTCGCTTTTCAATCGGTGATAGTGCCACTTTAAGGGCCACCGCACACACAGCAGCCAACGAGAATGCTTACGGTGTATGTAGCAACGCGCACTTGGCCGCAGCGGCCAGCCTGTCGCCGTGGCCACTGGGATCAGGGTGGTGTGCAGGCGGCGACAGGGAGACCATACTTGCTCCATATTCATTTTTCACCACGTGATCGAGAATTATCAATGAAAAACGGACGTGGTCCCGCGGCACATCGCTGTGTTTTTTGGCCGCGACGACCACTGGCCGCGTGACCAGGCCGCTCAGTGCGCGGGCGCCCTAAGGGCCACCGCGCACACGGCGGCCAAGCCGCGCGGCCAGGTCGCTGCGGCCAACGAGAATGCTTACGGTGTATGTAGCAATGCGCACTTGGCTGCAGCGGCCAGCCTGTCCCTGCGGCCACTGGGATCCTGCGCAGCGTGCAGACGGTCACGGAGCGACCGTACTTGCTCCGTGTTCATTTTAAACCACGTGATCAAGAATTATCAATGAAAAACGGACGTGGCCGCGCAGCCCGTTGCCGTGTTTTTTTTGGCCGCGGGTGGCCTAAAGGAGGCAACACAATAGAACCAACAGCAAACTTCCGTTTCTTTAACATGTTCAGTAACTACTAAAATGTTATTACTAATATTATTAATTTATTATTTTATTGCTTGTTAATTACTCAAAGTTTTAACAACTTTGTGAGTCAGTAATAGTTATAACAAATCGAAATATTAATTATCAGTATTACAACAAGAATTGCATTAGTATTTAACTATTTATTACAATCACTGTAATGGTTTAAAAAAAATCGAATCTATTGTATTAATTCAGCTGATCCCCGCAGATATACACGATTTTCCCAGCACATTATAGCTCATCATCAGCATTCAGCATGTAATGGTCACACCTAAAAACACCGATGCAGTCGCTAGCCTTCGCTCAGATAATGACGTTTGACTTAATACAACAGCTGACGCCAACAATACGATGCCATTGAATGCAAATAAAATAACATGCACTAACTATCTAGAACTAACTTGTTGGGCGAAGTGCTAGCATGCTTTTAGATGTTATGTACTAGGTTGTGCAAGAGTCTTCCAATTCTCTCTCACACATGCTTTCTTTCATGTGGATTTAAGGGGACATTTTTCTGGCTGGCCGATCTCTCTCTCTGACTGACATACTGGGTAATGCAGCGTTTATTTTGCAGAGTAGTCGGAGTTTGCGGTTAACTTTTAATACCAAAATGGTCGCTTTCGCTAGCTCTCGGCCGATAAAATTTAATTAAACGGTTCTCAGAGTGGTACTACAAAAAATGATGCAGACACGGGATGTTTTTTGTTTTTGTTTTTACTTTTTATTCAAGATTTTTCAGATGCGAGCGATGGCTTTTTTTTTTTATATATATGTATATCAAACAAAAGAACTCTACGAGCTTACATTTTGTTGAGGGGTATAATATCTACGTTTTATACCACGGCTGTGACATCACGCTAACTCAACGCCATGCTAAATTTCCGTTGGTTAAATCCCGTTAATCAACACCGGAAGTGTGCGTCATCGCTAAAAGTGTGGGTTATCAAGTTCACCACACGTTTGCCGATAACCCACTTCCGGATCACGCGACCGGGAACGCACACACCAACAACCAAATACAGCATGCAAAAAAAAAACGTAACGCAATAAAAACTTACAAAACTAATTACTTAAAAGGAATGAAATCCCATCCCTGCAGACTCTTATATATCTAAGCTATTCATTCTGCGTTAACTCCCCTCCCCCCCTCCCTCCACAAACTAAAATGCAATGACCTTCATTCATACCGATACCCTATTATCGTATTTTTTAAACAATTCTCAAACTACAAACGCTCAAAATGAATTACATACCTTCCCAGAATGTCATTCTATCCCTGCTGCCTCTTATCGAATTCCATCACTCTGAAAAGCTTCAAAAACACAAGCGAGCTGGCTAGCGTGAAATACGGCGAAACGACGCTTCGTCTCCTTCTCACCGACTCCCCCCACAAATGGACGCAAAGGCCTCGTCGGTCTACCTACACTCCACCCTCCATAAACTAAAATGGAATGACCTTCATTCATATCGAGATATTTTCACAAAACACAAACACGTTTTAATGAAATATGAGTTAGCTTGACGTCCCAACCATGGCATAAAACAGTTATTGGTTAGAAGCGAGCGGTTATCGGTTTGTAACCAACGGCTGCGATCATTGGCCCGGCTCGAGTATGCTGTTACTTAATACAAAGTTAAGCCATGATGAGAGAGCCAATGTTGCACTTTGGGTAAAAGTCTTTTATTTAGAGTCAATTTTTTAGTTGTGATATGCCTATGAAAAGCCTTTAGATTCGTTTCGAAGCCATAATTTGAATGGAGATTGGGCTCAGGAAGTCATTGGCTCCAGGAAGTGTTCGGTGAAAGCGTTAATGCATATTCGACAAAAAAATTTTTTTCTAATTGTTTAAAAAAAAACATTTCCTGCACTAAGAAAAAAAAACCATGCGTGAGTCCCTGAGAACCACGTAATTAACTTTTAGAGGCCTTAAAACTCACAAAAGTTGGCTTAGTTTCGTTAGCATATCAGTCAAGGTCAAGTCATTCAGATCATGCGAATCGTTCTTAAAATTCATTGAACAAGCATATCCGTATGGTGCAACGTCAACCACAATAATGGCTAAGACACGTAGTTACCAAACACATTTTAAACTTGTTACGATTCTGCCAACGCATCACTCCATACATTCATAAAGGTTAGCTGAAAGATTTAGTGTAACTGTAAAGGTATGACGACTATTTTTCCCTTTACAGTTTATTCAAATGTAGAACACATTCTTCAAATTATTAATATATTTTGGATACACTTAATGTAAATATCGAATACACATCTGTTTCAATAATCGTTCTGTTTTATGGTTCCGTAACACGTAGAATTTTTCACCATTGTATCTGCGCCCCCAGCTCCTCTGCGCCCCCCTGCGACTGCAGGTGCTGCAGCATTGTAGTTATGCCGCTATATAACCACCTTGAATGGCAAAATTACTAAGAATTCTGGATAATTTCATAGGTACATTCTGGGTTTTCCTTCTGAAGAAAGAGAACGAAGTTTTCAGAGTTTTTCAGAAGTGAAAATGTGAAGTGGATGCTGAAACCGGACTGAACATCAAGGTAATTCGCATGGACAATGGAGGTGAATTTTGTATAGCAACCTTCGAGTGGTTTCTACACAACGATGGTATTAAACACCACAGAACCTACACATGCTTGCCACACAAGACTGGAACAGCTAAGCATCTTAACTGTACCCTGATGGAGAAGCTTAGGACAATGTTAGTTGGGGCAGGACTGCTAAATAGCGCTCGATGGTGTTAGACTGTGCAGACTTTCGTTTGGCAACAACCTGCGTTGTTTAATGCCCGCGTCGTTTGACTCCTGTGTATACCAGCAGGAGAACTCGTTATGGTGTTCGTATTTTAACATCACACTTTTGTGATGATGTTTCCCGGATATCTTCGGCAATAAAATAAACAGTCACAGTCATTCTTGGCTTTTGATTTACTTATCTGGATTGAAGATGCATTCTCTCGTCTAGCATCTCTGAATTACTTCTGGGAGAGGCCCATGCACCTTGCAGCCATCCAGAGCTGGCAAGCATCGGGGATGGCAGTAGAACATATCCCTCTCTAGGCATGTGCCACCATCACAATACTCCCCCCCCCCCTCAAAAGATGCAGGATAGTTCCCTGGAATCTAGACACACGCTAGTGTGTCGCGCCAAGTTAGGCAACAATCATCACAACAAACATCACATCAATTCAATTGTCGAGGTTGTAAACCATTGTAGCGCGACGCCATAGCGTCACTGTCTTATATCTTGAAGCATAGTTGGGCACATTTCAGGTACTTGGGGAAAAATAATAATGCGGTACAAAAGCTTAAATTGTGTTGAAATCAAGAGCAATGACCCACCTGACAAAAATTAACTCGTGTAGGAATGCCAGCTAAGCTGATTTCAATACAAAATCTGACCCTCAATAACGTTGAAAATGTGTAACTAGCTAGCTACTAGCTAACTAGCTAGCTAATTCTAGTCCGCTCATCCCCATGTTAATTTCCATAGGGTGACTATTCATCGATACCAAGGTAACGGAAAGGCTTCCAGCTATGAAATTGGACGAATGGCTGCAGTACGATACGAACTGCATACCTTTTATGGTTTGGAATCAAGGGGTGTAACAACGATGGCGTGGGATGGCGCGTAAGTACGAAAATATTGTTATAACCATTGTTAGTATTGTCGGCATCGTCTCTCATTGGACAGCCAAAGTTTGGACAATAACAACGTGTATACTGACGTGCGTGCCGAAACACACACTAGTGTAGCACGATAAATCTCGACAACGTTGCCAAAGAAATTGTATTCACGTCCAATTCACGAACTCTGAAAACAAAGCAAAATAAACGAAGCCAAAAACTGGTGAAGAGGCCACCAAGTTGAATATGGTTCGGCCTATAGGCAAAAGGTAGCAGCAAATTGTTGAAAACCAATTTCTTGTTGACGTGCCACTTTATTACACATCGGTAGTAGAGTTGAGTTTAATACATAATTTAAAAAAAGGACTGATATCATATCACAAACCAAAACTGGTAAAAGGAGCCGCCAAGTTTCTAATGGTTCCGCCCTTCAAAGGAGTGATATCAACACACCAAATCATTAGCCAACTTAATCTCACTGAATAATACTTTGGACGTTAATGAAAACTTGAACATTGCTACCGAGTTTTGGTTTTTGATATGATTAGCATTACACCGCAAGGAACAACTCTCTGTGTACTATACGTAGTAGCATTACATGGTATCTACTAATACAATACGCCACGCCAGGAAATAATCATCACACCAAACAGTAGCATCAGCAGCAGCGCTATAAATAAAAGTAACGTTTTTTTCATGGCTGCAATTTAAAGTAACTTTTTTTTTCATTCTTCGTGTGCATGCTATGTCTTTGCTACGGTGCCTAACAATTCTTGGTGCATGTGTTATGCATTACACACTTTTGTGTAAAGTATGTTGATTGTTGATGGGTAAAATGAAAGATTCCGTGTTCCAGCTAAATTGTGTAAGATTTTCGCTGTTGGCTTATTTCCAATTTTCCTAAATATTATTTCCAGCGATTTATGTCTCTTTGTTTCAGCTAAACGCGTATAGTTGGCAGCTATTAACGATAGAATGACTTATTTATTTCGTAGATGCAGGTTTTCAGAGCGGAATTGTTTCAAAGTAAGCAGCAACAATTGTTATTGTAAATGAACAAAAATTAGAATTACAACAATTATTACACCAATGTGCCCCCTTTTGCTGTTAAAGAACACACATGGATTGTTTCAAAGTTGGCAGGGACGTGCATAGTGCGGGCAGTAAGGTGTTAAAATCGGCCTAAACCTGCATTTTGTGATAAAAGCATGAAACTCGGCACAGTGCTAGTTTGTACCAAGGTGAGTAAATTGAGTCGAGGAGACATTGCGATTTCGGCGTTGGGGGAGCCCAGCCCCCTTCCCCTATATAAATTAGCCCAAATCCGTATTTTTTTTTATAAAACCAAGAAATTTGGTACACTGGTAGATTTTACCAAGGTGACTAAATAGTGTTGAGGAGACATCGCGATTTCTGCCTTGGGGGAGCCTTAGCCCTCTTCACCCTCCCCTATATAAATTATCCAACATCCGTATTTTTTGTTACAAAAGCTTGAAATTTGGTACATTGGTAGATTTTACCAAGGTGAATAAATAGTGTCGAGGAGACATCGCAATTTCGGCCTTGGGGGAACCCTGGCCCCCTTCCCCCCTCCCCCATATAAAGTTGCTAAAATCCTTATTTTTTGTGATAAAAGCTTAAAATTTGTACTACACTGGTAGATTTTACCAAGATGAGTAAATAGTGGCGAGGAGACATCATGATTTCGGCCTTGGGGGAGCCCTAGCCCCCTTCCCCCTCCCCTATATAAAATTGCCAAAATCCGTATATTTTGTGATACAGATTTTGACAAAACACCCCTGACTGGGGGGGGGGGGGGGGGCACTTACCCCCAAGAAAGCTTTTTTTTTGGATGTAGGTCTTTAACCTTCAACAAATCAAAGCATAATGTGAAGCAAAAACGTTCAGCATACAATTCTTGACAAGAAAGTTGATATAAATCCTTTAGATAAAAACAACGTTACTGAACCTCAACGACGTACCTATTTCAAGTTTACTCCTCATTAATTGTGCGAGTGACCTTCGGTTTCAGAGTGCTCTTCCGAGCCTTTTAATCGGCATGCTTAGGCTTTTCTGAAAGGTGGGGATCTATTCTTTCCATCAGTCCTAATCGAAATTGTTTAGCTTAGATAGGCACCTTCCTACTCCCATTTAAAAAGGAAGAGGTAATGGCGTAGAGGCAAAAGCGTATGGTGATTTTCGATTCCAAAGGGCGCTTGCGTGCTTTTTAATAGCCCGAAATGGAACTGCTTAGAATATTCTGAAAGTTGGGGATCTATTCTTTCCATTAATCTTAACTAAAATTGTTTAGCTTAGGTAGGGACCGTTCTAAGCCCGTTTAAAGGTGTAGCTGTAATTGGTGTAGTGGATGTTTCAATTTCAAAGTGCCATTGTAATGCTCATATTTGTATTTGTATCTAAGTTAACCAATTTCGGTTAGGATTCGTGGAAAGAGACTAACTTTTCAGAATATCCTAAGCATGTTCATTTCGGGCTAGTAGAGGAATCTCACGACCACATTGAATGAGAAAATCACCATACGCTTTCGCCGCCCTGCCATTACCTCTTCACCTTTAAATGAATGTATAGGACGCTCCCTATCAAAGTTAAACAATTTCGGTTAGGATTGATGGAAGAAATAGATCGCCGCCTTTAAGAAATCCTAAGCAAGAAATCCTAAGCAAGTCCATTTCAGGCTATTAGAAAGCTAGCAAGAGCACTTTGAAACCGAAGGTTACTATAACAACCGACAGAACAATGGAGTCCTCTTGTGAATTAAGGGGTATAAACTTGAAATACGATTTTGCGGTTCAATGGTTGCTTTTACCTAAAGGGTACTGAACATTTTTTCTTCACATTATGCTTTTGATTCGTTAACGGTTAAGGAGTTAGTTTTGTTAGTTTTACAGCACAACAAATCCCAAGAAAGATATTCTCCTTGACTTAATATACTCAACTGTATCAAAATGTGTACCAAATTTGAAGATTTATCACAAAAATTATGTATTTTGGCTTTTTATATGTGGGCTGGGGCGTAGACGTAGGGGGGGGGGTGCCTACGGCTACCCCCCCAGGACGAAATCGCGATGTCTCCTTGACTTAATTTATTCGATTTGGTAAAATCTACTAGTCTACAAAATTTCAAGATTTTATCACAAAAAAATACTGATTTCGGCAATTTTATATGGGGGAGGAGGAAGGGGTCTATGGCTCCCACAAGGCCGAAATCGCGATGTCTCCTCGACTCAATTTACTTTACTTGGTACAAGTTACCAATGTACCAAATTTCACGCTTTTATCACAGAATGCATGTTCATATGGCTAACTGCCTATACTAGCATACTGAATGCTGACTTACTCAGTGATAGTTTTTTTTTTCAGAATTCAGTAATGCACAGGCGTGCGTCTTTTTCCAGGCTGAGACAAAATTTCGATGAAATGTCCTGCTAACCTTTGTTGCATGAATTAATTTTTGATACTTTTTTAAGGACCATCAGTCGTGGGATTCGAACCAGCATTCGCTTGGTTTGGAGACGAGAATGCTGACCACTAGCCTGTTGCTGCTTGTTTGCTCGGGATCCGCAGGGACCACTCACAAAGTTCTTTGACGGTCAGTCAACTGTTGCCATTCGGCAACACCAAGGGCAAACATGGGACGGTTGTGGCAATGTAGGGGAGAAGAGGAGGAGTAAAGGGGAAGGGGGGGGAGAAGAGGAGGGGTAAAGAAGGAGAGGAGGAGACATGTTGGAGACAAGAGGGGAGAAGAGGGGAGGGAAGAAGAGAGGGGAAGGGGAGA
>JAHWFP010175473.1:18498-35938 GCA_023313725.1 Lithobius niger
GGGGGGGGGAAGGGGGTAGGGTGATTGGGGAGCCCAAATGTGGGGGGGGGGGCAGTGCAGGGAGATATACAGACCCTACTCTGCCGGAGGGCATGCAGTGGGATGTGAGGGGTAGTTGAGGGACCAGGAACAGGGCTGAGGAGTGTGGGGTTGGGGAAGGTGCTGGGAAATTGAAAGCGCCAGTTACTTTACTAAGAAAACGAAACACTGGAGAGGCTAAATCTAGAAAATTCAATCACACCAGCTATACATAATGATAAATGGGAAAATATCTTACGGCCCTTTATTCTCTTAACTTCTTTATCTTCTATTGCCTTTCAAATGTAACAGTTCCATAAGCTACTGCACTACTTACAGTACTCTACTGTGATAACGTGTCGTTTAGAGTCTACTAATGTGAGAGAACACCTGCCTCCTAACTAGCCAGATTGCACTCTACACTACTGCAAATGCACAAACACTACACTAGGGTGGCTCCCACACATGGTCAAGACCTGTCCGTAGATCCATCACTCATTACGGTTTCACTAAAACCCTTCTGGACTCGTACCGATGCACTCTAAAGTTAAGACTCAGCTACTGACCCACACTCTCTAACCGTAACTCATTAAATGCATGGCTCTTGTATACATCTTTAGATGGCTAGTAGCATTCTTCTTTTTCTATCAAAACTGATGAGATAATAAGGCACAAGTTCAATGTCGAGGCGTTAGTAAAACATTAGGTGTCTGACCAACTATCATTCTTTAACATCTACTCTAAATCACTTAGCACTAGAGGTTAATATTCTCGCAGCACTCGACTACTGGATATGTGTACTGTCACTGCTAAAAGATAAGGGGTGGTGTTGCAGGAAATGAGGAAAGGTTGACCTCTTAAACTCCACTGTGGCATAGATGCAGTATGGCAATATTCACTTGACTTTCTCTTCGCAGAATAAACAATTGACATTCAGAATGACTTTCCATGCCAGCAGCTAACATTGATTCAAAAGGGGTTGGTGCTGAACTATTTGTAAACCCCTTTCTCATTAAAGCCACAGGGCCTGTCACGGGTACCCATCACACTATGAAAACACCACCTACAATGTACCTCTGACAATATCAACGCTTTACCAGCGTGGAGACACCAATAACACTTGCAAAGAGGATGGCTGTTGACCCAGTAACTGATTATAGATGGAGATAGGGGAAATGAAGGGGAAAGAGGGGAACTAAATAGCAGGTTCCTGTAGGCAGCCAAAGTATGACGTCAGGAAGTAGCATAGGGAATATATAATGAAGAGCTACTCATCCTGACTATAACTCGCAGCAACTTTTATGCACAGTACGTACAATTCTACGAAGGGCAATTCACACATGGAAGAGCACAATGGCATTTTTAAGGATAGCTTTATGGTATCTTTCCGAGATTACAATCTTTCTGTGGGTGGTCACAAGGCCCTTCATGTTGTGGTACAGAGGTTAAACCATCAGTTTCAAAAAACATTTCTCCATCTGATAGGGGAACGTCCCAGTCCACTGGTTCTCTCATACTTAACACTTTCCCGCAATGCTTGCCTCGTACATTGACTGTCCAGTCATAAATGTCCACTTGCAGATGTTTCACTGCTGACTTTATGCAGGCAATACTGCCTGGTCCCAGGCTGAACGGAGCCAGCTCCCTGTTCGTCACTGGCTCTGTATCCTTCCACCGTGTCGTCCACCATTCCCACTGCACTTTCCACCGTTCCGTGTATTTCTCTTTCAGGACCTCCAATATTGTATTTGCTATTTTGACTCCAGTTAGTTGCTTTTAACTGAGAAATGTTGACCTCCACGTCATTTAACCACGATGATGTTGCCACCATGCTCTATAGCTGGAATGTTTAAATTGATGGCAGCCAAGGCAGTTGCTAAGTTGACCTCGTATTCTGGGTCTGTGACTGTATTGACAGGCATGAAAGGCGAAACCCAACCCAATGTTGTTAACTTCTGTTTACCTTTGTCTTGTACTGGGCTGGGTAAGGAGGACTGTATAGTAAAGTTTTTCTGGTCTTGACACATCAGCTATGATTTTGATCTTGGCTTATTCTTCTGAGTTGTCTGTATTTTTAATCAGCATGGGCACGGTTAAAGGTTTCTGTGGTGGTGAACACGAATGTAACTCCGCTGCTTGCATGCTTGCGCTTTCTGTCGATTTCTGACGCGCATCACTTTCGTTTTTCATTGTAGACTTTCCTCGATCACGTTTTCCTGGTTGTGCATTATTTTGATTACCCCTTAAATAACTCAATTCTTGTATAATTTCTCTTAATTCCTGTTGCAGAGGATCCAAGATTTCTTTAATGAATGGTAACAGCCATTCAGCAATTTGGTCGTTTTCAATTATTTTGCAACGTGATACTGCTACAAATGTAGGCGGCATTTTCATAACTCTCGCCCTCGGAGCGCCTTGCAACTAACGGCGAAAATTTGTCTCTGTGCAACGCAATAATCATTCGTTGATCTCGACCTACTAACAATGAAACGTCCAATTCCGATGCTGAACACAGCTCACCCATTCGACTATTTATAAGTACATTAAGAAAACTCAAAAGCTGTCTTCTTCTTTACCTTCTACGTATGAGTGAGTGAACCATGTTCTTTGTATAGTGCATGACCGAGGAATCTCTAGCCTACCTCTCACGTCACTTCTCTTGCTAGCACGCAAAACCAGTTAAAATTTCATGTTTACATCTATTCGCTTGTCAACCTATAAATTCTTAACATATATGTAAATAACACGTTGATAAATAACACGTCAATCAATTCTTAATGCATCGGTAAAATTTGTAAAGCAACTACCGTATACGTGTATTTTCTCATATTGTCTATATGTAGTAGACAGAAATAAAGTGAGTATTGAGTGAAGCAGGCACAGCCAGTTCTCATTAGTGAGACGTTGATTCGAAGTGCAATATATCTTAGGTATCAAACTATCAACTGGCAGATGCGAGTGACAGCTTGGAATGCAGGGGCAGAAGGCACCGATGTGGGTTACCTTCCACTAAGTCAAGCTTGAACAAAGGGAAACTGCTGTCTTGTCTGATCACCACACAACATAAACATGCATCCAAATAACACTGTTGTTACCGACATGACCTTAATCGCTCAATCAAAGAGTTCAGTAGGTACTTGATCCAATTGTTGCCTAATCTCTGACCGCACCCAAGCCTTGTATGCTCATGGCTGAGCAAGGAATACGTTGACTATTTACATTTCAGTTTCTGTCCTTTCAAACTCGACTTGTTTGGGCGTCAAATTGTGAGGATGTTACACAATTAGCAATTATTAGTTTCGGTTACACATTCATTGTTTTCCTTGGTAACAACTATTTCGTCTTTATTCTAAAATTGAAGGACATTTGATGACAATAAGCATGATTTAAAAATGGTGGCCATTATTGATGATGGTACATTCACTGTTTCAATTGGTATCACAAAATAGCATCTAAGTTCTTAATTTTGAGGGAAATTGCACGATAATAAGCATAATTTCAAAATAGCTGCCTGTTTTCAACATGGCAGCCATTACCAATGACTAGTGATGATCGCACATTTATTGTTTCACTTGGTATCAACTTCCACATCCATTCTAAATTTGAAGGAAATCAGACGATAATAGGCATAGTTTCAAAATGGCCACCTGATTTCAAGATGGCACCCATTAGAGATTGACGATGGCACATTCACTGTTTCAGTTGGTATCAACTATTTTGTTTCCATTCTAAATTTGAAGGAAATCGCGCAATAAGAAGCACAAATTCAAACTGGCCACCTGATAAATGACAGCCATACAGATTACTTGTGACGATGACACTTTCGCTGTTTAACTTGGCGTCAGCTATTGCGTATCCCTTCTAAATTTGAAGGAAATTGGATGAAAATAAGCATAATTTCAGAATGGCCTCCTGATTTCAAGATAGCAGCCATTTGAGCGCCGGTGCACACGTGCGGTACTGCATTTGCGGTCGATGCTGCGGTACCGCATTTGCGGTTTAGTGTACGTGACACCTGTTGGGTACTACACATGTACCAGCGTCGACGTTGTGCTACCGCCCGCCACTCGTGCGGTCGTTTTGAACTGCAATTTCCCCCGTCAACGCAGCGGACCCGCAGCGTTAAAAAAACGCAATTGCGTCTCTGAGTACCTTGGGTGACTTGAGCGGTGCACAAGTCCGACGTTTACCGCAAAAGCGTTACCGAAAATGGCGTCCAATTTCAAAGAAATAGACATGGAATTGTTTATTGGGGGAGTAAAGAACTATCCTGAAATACGAAATGTTGCTGCAGAAATTATTGAAGACTCATTGGGATGACTTATACTCACAGTTTGATCATGCAAAACCAAAAGTCGAAGATCTTCAAAGGTTTTCCCCTCGAAACGTGCGAATTTTCGACAACTTTTACTGGTTGTCTTCGTCAGGCAGTTAAGCCACCGGCACCCACACTCACAATCCTTCCAAGCCCCAACGAACTTCCAAATTCAAAACTCCCTCCTCTTCACATCTCGGTAGGCCTTGAGTCAGCTCAACTAGACTGGAAGCAAGCTGGAAGAAATTCTTCCCCGCACCACCAACTACGGAGGAAGAAACAGATGAAGAAACATCGACTTTGAGCAGTGCCAACACCAGCCTGGAAAGCTGACTCAAGGTTTTGCGTGATCAAACTGTGAGTATAAGTCATGAACTTGAACCAAAGTAGAAATGCTGAGTCGACCGATTTTTCGGTATTTAAAAAAAAAAAAGACTCATTGGGAAGTAATTAAAGAGCTTATCCGAATTTTTTAGTTAATCTGCAAAGGATGTATAACATTTTCCCCTGGTACGTCTTAAATTAGTACATCAATGTACCAAAATTCATCGCATTGGTTTTAAAATATATTTTTTGTTCACGAGGAAGGCGAAAAAAGCAATATCGTCTCGTTGGTTTCAAACCATCATTTTTTGTACACGAGGTTAGGGAACCTAACGCACACATACGCCACCAAAGCGGCACCGCAGCGTCAACGCGCGTTAATAAAACGCACATGTGCATTGATTGGCTGCGTCGCCGCACGTCCAAAAAACGCACGTGTGCACCGGCGCTGATATGGGGTGTCGGACGAACATATAACTAGAAAATCGTCTAATGGGATAATTGTCCAATATCTGCATAAATAAAAAATCTAGAAAATCATCTAAATAGAATATCCTATATTGAAAATCATCTAAACAGAATATTGTATAATGGATAACGTCTAACTGGACAATAACATACCTGCGGCTTTTGATGTTATATGTATAGCCGCAGCGAGAGCGGCAGCGCGAGCGAGGCAGGGACATTAGAAGATTTTCCATTATACAAATATTTTGTTAGACGGTTTTTCATTATACAAATTTCGTGTTAGACGACTTTCCGTTATATTGTTACACGGTATAAGTTCTTCCAATTATGCGATTTTCCAGTTAGGCGATTACCCCTCTCCCATTCGAGATTACTAGTGCTGGTGGCACATTCATTGTTTCAATTGGTATCAACTATATCACCTATGATCTAAATTTAAAGGAATTCGGATGATAATAAGCATAATTTCAAAATTCCCGCCTGATTTCAAGATGGCGGCCATTAAAGATTACTATTGATGAAGGCAATTTATGCTTCCAATTGTTAACACAAAATAGTATCTATTTTCTTAATTTGAAGGATATCAGATAATAACCATAATGTCTAAATAACCACCTAATTACAAGATGGCTGCCATTACCAATTACTAGTGACGATCGAACTATCAGTTTCACTCGGTATCAACTACTTCGTCTCAGTTTTAAATTTGAATGAAATCAGACAATAATAACCATAATTTAAAAATGGCCATCCAATTTGACGATTGCGGCATAAGAGATTACTAGTCAGGACGGCACTTCACTGTTTCACTTAGTATCAGCTATTCCGCCTCCGTTCTAAATTTAAAGGAAATCTGACATTAACAAGCATAGTTTCAATACGGCGGCCATTACAGACGGCTATTACGGCCATTAGCGGCCAATAGCGGCCAATAGCGGCCATTACGGCGGCTATTGTTTCATTTGATATCAACTAATAGCTGGATTGTCTATGAGCAAAATCTGAAAGAAATCGGAATGTCCCCAGTGGCAGACTGTAATGTGGCTCGCTTCCCGGCCACCCTTGTTTTATTCTCGAGCGCACACCTCTGCACCTTGTTGTGTGCACGCCTTTGTTTTGGCGCCACGCAGTCTGGCGTGGGCTCGAGTAGCGGCAGGTCGCGTGAGTGAGTCGCATCAAGTCCTCAGACATTATGTTCGTAATTATGTTTTGTATTTGGATATTCATGTCGATAAATAAACCCCGAGTTCATGAGCTATCCAGTAACCCATTATAAGTGGCACCACGAACTTGGATCGAAAAACCTGGTGGAATGAAGTTTTTGGTCGGGAGTTCGACCGTTGTCACAATGTGGGAGTATGAAAATTAGTTCGAACTATATACTACCCTCGTGTGAGCAAAATCAAGATCAGTATTGGATTGCCACAGAAACCCAAGAAACTGTGAGTACTGGTGCATATTGATCAAGTATTGATCGCAATAATACAAGACTGTACAGGCATTCAAACGATGTTATGATTTCTAAGAGTTGTTTGAGTTTCAGCATGAAAAATACTTGTGTAGAATAGACGGATGGGATGTACTATTTTATTGGCATGGTGGACGTGAAATTCGCAAAGAACTATGCGAGTGCGTTAAATTTGGCGAAGTTGTGAATGTATTTCTTTGTTTGTAGCAGAATTTGCCTTAGCGTAGTGTCACTATGACCACGCGTAGATCACGTGATCGTAGCAAGCGGGAAAACCCGGGACAATCTATAGCGCAGCGTTAGTTAGGATGTGGTTTGGTAATCAAACTTCTGCGTTGCTTTTGTCATGTCTGAAGAGGAATTTGATTCAAATTATGAGCTGGCGGAAGATACAGTGCTATTTCAGGTGAATGTTGGTAATGAACATTCACCGATGCCTAGACTTCAACTGGAGTGCTGATCTGTTGCTAGGGATGACGCCATGAGTTGCGAGGGTGACAAGAACAGCGCGGGACTTCCGGCAAGCGACGCGGGACTTCCTGAGGAAGTGCCTGAGGAAGGTGGGAGATCTGTCAAAAAGATAAAGACCACCGAAAATTCGCACCCTGATTTGTGACAATCGAGGGACAATTTTGGTAAATAGCGTACCATGTTTAATTAAGAGTACGTCGAGAACCAATAGCGTTTTCTTCAACAGGCGAGAGACATTGCACGTGGTCATCTTGCTGAAGCTGCGAGGACTGCGAAGAAGTATTATAATGGCAATTGCAGGGAGTTTGAGTTCGAACCTGGTGATTTGGTGAAGATCAAGGCACACATCCAGTCGTCTGTAGACAAGGGTATGATGAAGTAGGTAGCTCCTTTGTACTTGCCGCTGTATCGCATCCAGAGGAAGAAGCAGAAGTTGAACTATGTGGTGCAGGTGATTGATGATCTTCAGGATGTTCAAACTGTCAATGTGGTGGATATCTAACATTATTATGAACCCATGTTTATGGAGTGCTACTAACTGGAGTCAGGTGGAGAAGAGTCTGACCAAGAGACTAAACCCGTCGGAAGAGTAACTCCAGCTCTCGTTAGATCGAGCCCCGAAGTCACTCCCAAAGACACCTCTCTTGTCAGAGAGAGCCACGAAGACGCTCCCAAAGACACAGCCCTCGTCAGAGCGAGCCCCTTAGTCGCTCCCAAAGACACCTCTCTTGCCAGAGCGAGCCCTGAAGTAGCTCCCAAAGACACCTGTCTCGTTAGAGCAAGCCCCAGAATCAATTTCATCACGACAGCAACTGGGGTCGAGTAGAGACATCGTTACGAGTAAGAGTGATACATGACAGCCATAGTGCATGGCGATATCGAAATACCCGAAGGTTGGTTTGACAGAAGAGACGTAGATGTTTCCTCTACAGATCCTGCGAACAATGCACCCCAATAAACCCCAAGTTCAAGAGCTATCCGGTGAGTTGTCTTTGTTGGAAATAATGGACCAGTAAACTATTATAAGACGTAGGTTAGAAATACTGAACATTCATCTGGAGATAATAGGATTCCTATCTACACCGAATAGCGGAAGCAATTATACACATTATGGTGTAGGATTCGCACCTACACTGAATATGAGGCACCATTCTTATCTGGGAACATTAAGAATTGCTCCTGCACAGAACGTTACCAATATCAATATGCATTAACGTTTAACAAGTAGGAATCGTGACTGTACCGAACAGTATTCAGGACTCCCAACAGGAATGTTATCTACGTCGTCACTAGGTCGGGAGAATTTGGTTACAGTAGGGAGAACTTTGCTTTTTAATGACCAACATAGCATCGTTTCAGTTAGCGTTTGATAACATTCTCCTAAGTAACTATCTCAGATTGAGATAAACTAAAACAAACTTGAAAAGCCACATACTCACATAGAAATCTATGATTTGAGTCTATTCCCGTAACATTAGGTGGTGTAGTTATTAATCAAAGGTCGAAAGGTCCATCCCCAGAAAAGAAACAAGAACACGGAGTTGTCTATTTGGCCCCTTTCTGGATCTCGGATTTGGCAGGACCGAATTTCAAGATTTTTGGACTCTAGACAGGCCTTGACTAGTTGGGGCTAGATTCCAAATTTGGTTTTAAAATATTTACTTTTGACAGTGCAGCGTTACGAGTTTTCAAAGTTGAGAGTTTAACACAGAGACCCATACCCTGATCCTTAGTAACGCTGTCGATTTAAAACAGCCCTCTGGCTTTTGCAGATAATACGGCTAAAAAAAGCTTTTTAAGTCAGCCTATACCAGACTAACCAACGGGTACAATTCTGCTTGAAACTATACCTAGCATCAAGAATTTATAGGAAGCATTCGTTAGGTTTACTGTTAAGTAATACAGACTTCTTGCGAAAACCGTAGCCGTAGTATCGACAAAAGCTATTGCTACTGAAAACGCCACGCCCGTACGTGTAACGGAATGTTCTGTTATTGTTGGAACACACGCATTGTTCAGTTGTAGTTGTACCTAAACGACAAACATTGCCATCAATCGCCTCTCGTCTGGCTTACGGAAAAGAAGTGAATGCCTTACCTGAGTAAGTATTATCGCCTTAATCATGGAGGTATTAAAGTGTCACCAGGTATTCATATTTCTGCACGATCAGGAGCATTTTTGAAGATAAGAACGGCAAAAATGGACGCAAAGCGGGGAAAACAAGTACCTTTAAAAATGGCGGGCCAAAAACCGGAAGTAGAGCTAGTTCCGAGTGGTGCCGAGAAGCGTCGCGCCAACCTGTATGACGTCAGCGCTCGGCTGAAAATGGCTGCGTCCACGGTGATCCGAAGAAACTTTCCTTACTTTCGGCAACAATTGGGCGCTGCTCTTCAAAATAGCAGCGTGGTGGTCAAGTTTATTTGCATTACGGTGTTCGCCTGTTATTTTCTGTCTTACAGTGACACTGCCGTTCATGTCTTGAGTGTGACCCCCGGTTATTTCATCCCGCCCAGTTTCTGGATTTGGACTGCGTTTACTCACTGTTTCCTTGAGACTCATCTGTGGCAAGTCGCTGTTGACGTGATTACCGTCGGACTTTTACACCAGCTTTTGGAGCCTTTATATGGAGTCCTCGAAATACTAACATTCTTCGTCATTGTCAACGTGGGCGTGGCAATACTAACAACAGCCTATTATCTCTTCGTGTACATTTGCACGTTCAGTCCCGATGTGTTGTTTCATATTCAGATTCACGGATTGGCCGGTTACGTGGCCGCGCTGGCTGTTGCTGTTAAGCAGATCATGCCGGACCACGTACTCTTAAACTCTCCTCTTGGTAAATTGCGCAATCGAAACGTCCCGCTCAATGTTGTGCTTCTGTCTCTGTTGCTATGGCTTGTGGGTTTGTTAGAAGGGACATACGCTTCCATGTTTACGACCGGACTCTTGACCAGCTGGGTCTATCTACGGTTCTTCCAGCCCCATTCCAATGGATCAAGAGGGGACATGGCAGAGAGCTTCACGTTTGCTAGGTGAGATAGTGATCAAACAAGGTTACATGTAGGCCTAGTTTTGTAATGGGTATACCACAGTCCTGGGTAGTGGCTGCGGACAAGTTCATCGTCATCAACATAACGCTCCCTACAGCCTAAAAGGGGGGTCGTCAAAAGTTTACGAAAAGTTCACCTAGGTGATGTTGATAAGTCATTCAGAAACGTTCCAAAAAGTGTGTTGAATGTGACAGCACCTTTCAGCGCGACTCGTGGATCCATCCACAGCGAGTCGGTAAGTTCTTACCCGAAGCGCAATCAAAATCAACCTCCTCTGCCCTCTACTGCCGTTGACGACTTCCCATAATTCCTCAGTCGCATTAAAGGTGGTGTCACTCTTTAGAGTGCACTCTGGTATTTGACGAGTTTCGATAGATTTGGAAGGTAGACCAACAACATACCAAAAGGCTGATGTAACAATACATTTCAGTCGTGACGTAAAGCTTTGGAAGCCAGTCCCATACACGACCACCAACCCACTACCAAGTGTGCTTATTCTCTGTAAAAATAGTTCTTTCGTGTAAAGACGGTGTCTTAGAGTGTGGGAAGGTCACTATGACAGGATAAATAATTTCCCCCAGTAAAAACCTGTACTTTGTGCCAGTGAACTAATCTTGGTTAGTGGTGGTGGTGGTGGTAGATGGAACTGTGCCTGACTGTGACGCTGCGATGACAAATGTTCCTTCTACCGTTTCATGACATGACATGTTGAATGTTTTTGTTGTTGTTTATTTTTAGAGAGCACGAACCCAAACTGTGTTATCTGCTCCACGACAGAAGATGTTGAATGTTTTTGTGTGATAACAATGCTTTATACGGTCGGTTGCCAGTATTTTCGCTTCTGATAAATTAAGTTGGCTGACTTTTAAACAATGCTAATCAATACTTAACACTGCTTCTGATAAGTTGATTTTGGGTTACTTTTAAATAATGCTTTTGAAAAGTTAAAACTGGAGACTTTTTCTTTCGGATTGGTGCACTTGTCTTTTATTCTTCTGTGGCTTATGGATCAGCTTAAGCCACAAATCACTCCACAAAGAGCTACTGAAATATCTACCAATTACACCCAAATAGTACAAAAAAACAAATTATGTATAATTTCATATTATAAACAATTTGAAAATCGGTTTTAGTACATGTTACTTTCACGATAATGCTCAAGCACGATGAAGCACGAGAAAGAGCTTGAGAGAGTAGCAAATACCCTCGAAGGATTGTATCATGTGCCACGGCAGTGGATGTGAAGCTGCATACGTGGGTGAAACGAGGAAGGGTTTGCATGAGAGGGTAAAACAACATATGGCTAAATTCGATTCGAATAGCATCGCATCGCACTGAATGAGTGCAGGGCACAAAATTGTATGGAGGGACACTACTACAATCTTGGTCTCAAACTAGAAATGATAGGCACCTAAGAGGGCTTCAGTCTCTGGCAATCCAGCACGAATTAGGAGAAAGGAGGCGTCATGAATTTGCAAGGCCCCTGTAACCCTGCCATTAAATTCCTGATCAGTTATGAGTTTGGTGAGAAACTTTCTCCCAAATGGCACGAAAAACGACTGATAAGAGCACCACCTTCCAAATACAGCAGGGTATGACGACTGCCGGATTTGAATGGTTATCACGATGTGACTCTTATGTTGATGTAGCTGCAGCAGTAATGTAAATAGAAGAATCACACGAGGGGTGGGGTGCCTGATGAAGACAGGACAAGAATAGCCCAACTATTTTCTGTCAATCTGCCTGTCCAACCATTCCCAATGTCGGTCACCACTCGCCACTTGGCGAGTGGAAATCAACAGTTGGCGAATTGGAATTTTGCCTTACTCGCCAAAACGGCGTCAGATAGCTACAGAGCATGCCACTAAAAAGGGGGTATCTCTGGAACAAGTTATAGACGAACAGTTTGCGGCATTATGCTAATTTATAATGGCTATAAAAGTGGTTTTTCTGCATTAATGCTGGAATTTAAGAAAAACTGCACCATTTTGTTAATGCATAAATTAGAGAAACCATGCATCTTACAAGATGTATTTGGAATGTAGCGAGTAGATATTGTGAAATGGCGAGTGCTTTCTAAGGTCTACTAGCCAAGAGGTGATTGCTACTAGATTGACATCCGAAAGGGTTGTGCCTGTCTAAAATTCACTAATACTAAGAAGTATTTTTTTTTTTTAGATTTGAGCGTTATCATGAGTAAGAAGATCCAAAGTAGGCTAGCATGGTGATTGTTTCAACATGTCTTTACTATGTCACAAGCGAAAAGCAAGACTAATCAAATAGTGCTTTAAATGACTCAAAAAACGTTTTAGCCCATACCAAAGATGTAAATTATCAGCTTAATTGCCTACAATCAATGAAAGATAAGTTTTTTGGTAGGCAACAGGAGCAGTTGAATAGTGAAGCCATTAGCCTACGCAAAATTTAGGTTGAAAAACTTCATCAGCAAAATATTTGCAGCTTGTAGTAGTAAAGGAGGAAGTCTGGCAGCGATGTGCCGACATGTTCCTTCATCGTTGATTACGTTGTAATTGAATTAGGCTTCAACAGTACCATGACAGGACAGCAACTGTGTAGGTGCTTCTTTTTTGTAACTTGGTTTGATTTCATTCCAACCCGGCAGGTCATCGCAAATTCTAATGAAAGGCTCTTACGTTATCTTTAAAGATAAGTAAAAATGGGTTAAGGTATGGTAATAAGGGTATCAGGACAATCCCCCCCCCCCCCCCCCCCGACAATTCTCTCTCTCACCCCTCCCCCCGTGCAATCCACCCTGGACAATTACCCCCGGACAATATCTCCCCTAGGACAAAAACCCCCAGAAAATTTTGAAAATAAATACTTTCAAGATTACCTAAGTACTAAAGTACTGTATGTGCAATTAAAAAGTTCAGTTTCATTAATTCTCCCCAGTGTAAACTGTTCAGCATAACACAGAACGAACAATTCAGTAGGCGGTTGGTACAGAAGTTTTCAATCTAACGTTGGAAGTAGGCACCCACATTTTTGGAGTTTTGTCAAATGCCTTAAACGTGAACGAGCACTGCATCAAGTAGCCTAACCTGTCACAAGCTCTTGCAGGTCACAATCCTCAGCCAGGAAAGAAAATGTATGTGGCTCTAAATGCCCGATTGTTCACTGTTGTACGTGATTATGAAAGTAATACCAATCATAATTAGGGGATTTGGTAATTGATTAATTCCAGTAATATTAGGGGCTAAGTAGAAGCACGCTAGACTATTTGCGAGGAATTGGGCATAACCAAGGATTTAAATAATCTTGAAAGTAATTTTTTTCCAGTTGTGGAGTTTTACCTACCTCTGCGATGATATTGTATTGGTAATTTATAAATTTTTCAATTGCACATACAGCACTTTATTATATTAATTTTTTTTTTGGGGGGGGGGGGGGATTACCTAATCTTGAATTGATTTTTATTTTATTATTTTATTTTATTGTCGGGGGGGGGGGGGGGGGTCCAGGGGAGAATTGTCCAGGGGGAATTGTCCTTGACTCGGTAATAAGAAACTTGTAGCCATATGTTTGAAACAATGGTCCTGGTCCCGTCACCTGTGATAAGTTGTTTTGGGGAGATTTCTATTTGATAGATTCCTCAAACTGAGAGAAACGTCCTCGGCATTCGGCCTCGGACAATCTTTCAGTTCTTGGGAGTCTTGTCAAACAAAAAGTCGCCCATAAACAACTTATCAGGGGACCATTGTTACAAAACTATGGCTATAACCATTATCAGTACGGTAGTCACATATTTCGGTTTTATCCCTCTACTGTGATATCAAAACTTGTGCTACAATGCTGTGTAGGCTTGAAACTTGAAAACAGAAACACCCCGTAGCAGAATCTGCACGACGCGCGATGATATGTCGTGGACAGTAGAAGGCCATCGTGGACAAATTTAGGCCAAATTTCTGCCATTTTGTAAATTTTTGATGGATTTTGACATTCCAATACACCATTTTAATTGTCTCAATGAGACCTTTCCTTTGATGGAATAGCCGGATCAATAGGGTAAAGCACGGAAAAGTTATTAAATAAAAAACAATATGTGAATAACCCTATGATAAAAACAGATTAGCTGCTGACAATTGGTGTTGCAGACAGTTGCAGAAAGTTTTGCTTTTGAGCAGAAACAGAACGAAAACAAAACTAACGACACGAAACAAGAATGTAAATTTAGAAACGCCCAAGGTTGTAAACCGAAAAAAGATTCCACTTCTTAAAAATTGCAGCACTGCAAGGATCCCTCCTTGCAGACTCCAGGGTTCGCATAAAGGACTCTTTTGACTGTTGAAAAGGTTATTTAATTGCCCGGTTGAACATGACGATGTTGACATCTCGAGAACAGGTGGAGAGAGCCAGTGGCGTAACAAGTAAGAGGGCAAAGGGGCGATTCGCCCCCTCTGTGAGATTTTGAAAACTTATTCGCCAAATTGGCCAAGTCACTTTTTCCATAGCTGAAAAATTATTTACCGTCAGATGGCTGCATTGTGAGGTCAAAGACACAACTTTCACCTTAGCTAATTTATACTTCTACTGTTTCTCCTTTAAATCACTAAAGTAACCAGGTAACAAATGGAGAAATACGAAAATAAGTAAAGATTATTATTTACTTATATAAACAGTAAGAATTACTGTTAGATAAACAGTATGAATTACTAACTCCATATTTTGCTTAAAATTCTCAACATTTCTAACAAAGTATCAGTCTTTAAAAAATACGTATCTAGTATGAAAAACTGAAAGATTTACATTACAAAATTTTTTTATGCGTATAAGGCAGTCAGCCAAACTGGTTTCATAAAAATGTTACCCTTTACAAGACCAGAAAATTCCGGAAAATAGCAAAAATGCATCAGCTTCCGGGGCTCTTATTCGGTTCTTCCTTCACACCATTCGGCTAAATGCTTAGTGTTGCTCCCTCAGTACAAAACCCTAGTTACGCCACTGGATAGTGCCGTTGCGTGTCGCGCTCAGACGTGCGTCTGTGTTTCGGAAGGCCGACTGTGTGAAGTTACGTCAGTGGGTCGCTTCGCCAATCCTCACAGCACTGCCAACAAATAAAAAAAATTGCTTATTTGTAGGCCCAAGAAAATTATTATGGTTTTGGAATTTAAAAATAATACTAACTCTATCACAAACTTGTAAAAACGTAGTTCAACTTGAATTTTCGTGGATATGTTCCTGTCGTCTTCTTTTGAAGCACTCTTCAAGTACGACAACTTCTCTTTCCCTTATTGCTGTTTTGTTTTCGAAACAGTTAGGCCTCTCCTGCTAACCACTGATCTCTACGAATCGAGTTAGTCTGTTCTTGACTTGCTTCTCCTTCTGGCGCTGCCTGAAACTAGATTCCAGTCGTGATCTAGTTTGGTATTTTTCTGTTGTAGACCTACTTATGAAACAATTGATGTAGTTATGAGTTGGATAGGAAAGGTTCATCTGGGCCCCCCTCATGGAGAGAGAATCTTTTTATGGCCAGTGACTCCAGAGCTCTAAAAGTGAGGTTCTTGCATAGTGTTGGATTTTAGTAGGCTTGACGCCCCCTTCCAATTGATTTCGTGCTTGAACTTTTTATGATGTGCGCTATGCCATTAAATTTCTCTCCTCGTTTCGTGTCCCCAATGTGTTCTTTCAGTCTTTCTTCAAGTTGTCGTTTGGTCTCACCTATGTAGTAGGCTAAATGTATTCGGAGGAGTTACATGGTACTGAGTTAACTACTTTCTTTGACGAAATTATACTGGTTGGTGGTAAGACTATGGGGAGTGGGGGGGAGGAATAGTATGCACGGAGCGTGTTTCGGTAGGTTTGTTTTACTACTAGTGGGATACCTATGATTAGAGTTATTGTGCACTTGAGAGGAGGCGGGGTAGGGGTTGGGGAAAAATTGTCTATCTTGGCCCAGGAACTCTTGTGCTTCTGCATTTGAAGATGACCTTTTGATAGTTCTGACGAGTTCGTTTTTTTTTTTAAAGAGTCAACTAAATTTGGATGGGCAGATAAATAGGTGAGGCCTCGTCCTGTGTGTATGAGGGTTTCTTGAAGGGGTGCAGGAAATTTTGCCTTGCTTGTTAGTAAATATGACTTTGAGAAAAGGAAGTTTTCCTCTGACCTCTATTTCGTGAGTAGCTCATGTAAGCATGTAGTTCATGTGAATACATTTAGATAGGTAAGACCAAACGACAACTCGAAGAAAGACTGAAAGAACATATCGGGGACCCCAAACGAGGAGAAAAATATAATGGCATAGCGCAACATCATAAAAAGTTCAAGCACGAAATTAATTGAAATGGGGCATCAATCCTGCTAAAATCCAACACGATGCAAGAAGCTCACTTAAAAGCTCTGGAGTCACTTGCCATAAAAAGATTCTCTCTCCATAAGGTGCCCCTGCTGAGCTTTTCCGATCCAACTTATGACTACATCAATTGTTTAATAAGTACAACAGAAAAAATCAATCATGATTGGAATCTAGTTACACAACAGGCGAGAAGGAGAAGCGAATCAAGAGAAGTCGAACTCGATTTGTAGAGATCAGTGGTTAGCTTAAGAGAGAGGCCTAACCGTTTAAAAAACAATCCAGCAAATGTACAAGAGAAGTCGTTGTACGTGAAGAGTGCTTCAGAGGACAGGGACAGGGATATCCCCGAAAATACAAGTTGAACTACGTTCGTGGTGGTGTTAGCGTTATTTTTAAATTCCAAATTCGTTACTGTAATCGCCGTCATATGACACTATTATAATGGTTATTCCAGCCTCAAAATTTGTTTTACTGTAGCCTATTGAGATGTTATTAATTCTTGCAATAATTTGCAAAACATTATTGTGATAAAAAATGTTCTTATCATTCCCCCCCCCCCCAAATTGCACAAAGTCTCCTAGCTTCCCAACCCAATAAAAACCCCAAAAAAAATCTGACAAAAAAACACTAGATTATGTTTTGAATTAATACTCGTACGTCCAGTAAATCGGGCAGTCGCTGTGAAAGATTATTGCCAGGGTTAGGTTGGTGTAGCAGCAGGATTTCGTGACGTTCAAATATTACGTCATCGGGGGGGGGGGGGGGGGTCGCCCGCTGGTGACGATTGATGACGAAGGGTGGAGGGGGATAGCCAGTTGATGACGCAAAGCGTGGAAAACTGCAAAAAAAATAAAGGTCCTCAGAAAAACAGGGAAGTAGGCTACAAGGAAAACAGCCCCTCTTGGGGGGGGGGGGTCAAGTTAGAAATGACGTAATACTGGAGAGGGGGATGAGCAGTTGATGATGATCGATGACTTGGATGTGTGTTTGTAAAATTGTTCGAGAGTTTGTAT
>JAHWFP010175473.1:36038-47530 GCA_023313725.1 Lithobius niger
GAACAGTTGATAGCCCCATAACCCGAATTTTATTGCAAGGACGGCCGGCTTGTCACAAAAATTCGGCGGGGGG
Source organism: Lithobius niger (assembly GCA_023313725.1). Lineage (NCBI taxonomy): Eukaryota > Metazoa > Arthropoda > Chilopoda > Lithobiomorpha > Lithobiidae > Lithobius > Lithobius niger. Next base: position 36,112 of record JAHWFP010175473.1, read on the forward strand.
AGGGGGGGCAATTTCTTAATGACGTAATACTGAACGGCCCCTAATGATATTGGGTAAAAATTTGTGCTAGGTAAGAAATAGAAAGGCATAGATTCAGGCGGCTAACCATAAATAAAGTAAAAGTGGGAATCTTGTTTACATGCATCAAGATTTCGCAATCTGTGCTAAATTTTTAGTCGCCACCTGAACACATTTAATCTGCAGCTGTCTAGCGGCTAGTGCCAATTTTGCCTCTACTCGGGAACCAGGCTTGTAATGGTTTCTCAGAAGCAGTTAATATTGTAGCTGTGGTAAGGAATTGTCCCATCCTCTCGTGAAAGAGAGAGAAATGGGCATTTATTTCGCTTTGAGAATACAAATAGAAGAAAATAAATATGGTTGCCTTTTCAAACCCAACAATTGAAAAAGGCAAAGTTTAAGTGAACAGTGGTAAAATGTACACTGGAGTTACTGTTCACTGTCCCTATCGTTGGACCAGTTGCTGGAAAGTGGACTAAAGACTTAAGTGTCTTGTTCTAGCTCTTAGGTTCTACCTTAAAGCAACCAATGATCCAACATGGAGAATAAGAAGAACAGTTGTTTCTAAATTATCGTTCAAACATGGGCCAAACCACTCAGGCAATGATGCCTTCATGGTTAAGATCTGTCATCAGCTTTACATAAGAAGGAACAGATTCGGCTGCATCAGGGAATGTCAAGAAAACTGCCCATAAAATATGGGCCCTCTCTACTTCTGGGTAGCCTACAACAACGTTCCAGTTGAAGAGATTCTAGGAGTGACCTACTTTGCCTTACTTTGCAATATCTAAGTAATATGTCAAGCTATGTGGAAGCCGTATCCTCTTTTGGTCCTTTCACTATCCTACGGAAGGTTCAAGATTCCACCACAGGCTCCTACCAAGTTACCAACTAATCCAGGGGAAACGACGGCAACAGCCCAGCACCTCAAGTTGTCGAAGTTATTCGCAATGCAAAAATTTAGGTGGTATTCTGGGATAAAAACTGTTTTCCCGTTCCCCACCAGTAATGGGTATCCGTTTTTAACCTCGAATACCTACCCAATTACTTACCGGTCCTCCCCACATTGTTGCCACCTGGGCAATATTGATGGTGACCCGTTACACGCATGCTAATCATTGGGTACGTTGGTGTGCAGGGGATACTTCAGGAATTTCTTCTTCAGCCGACAATAATTGCAAAAAATTAATTGGATAGGTATTCTAGGAATAAAAACAAATTAACTCTTTCAGGCTGGGAAATGGGAAATCGGTACGGCTACACCGATATGAACTTTAGCGATTCTGAACTGGTTTTAAAAATTGTGCCAATACCGATATCCAAAATTGTATGCCCAATTTTTCATTAACAGTATAGTTTTCTGAAACGGCCCAAAAATTATTAAAATAAAAATTTCTATATGCATTCGGAAATATCGATTACCTGTAAATCCGTATAGCATTATTTCCCAAGAATGTTTTCTCTCCCTAGAAGTTTTTCAGTTGTTTAGAACTGGCCAGCTGAATAACCCGGTCTGCGCATGCGCAGCTCCTCTATATCTGCGTCCAGACGAGGCGGCCTGTCATCTTTTTCCCTTTAGCGCAGCCAGTACGGCCATGCTTCCGTTTTCTCTCCTTGCCTTCGTCCTTCGGCCTTTGCCTTCGTTTCAAGATTTGACCTGCCTTCTGCCTGCCAAGTCTTCTGCCAATGTAAAGATCCATGGGAACTCCGGAGGAGCCTTCTTCCGCTATTGCTTCCCCTTCGGCTAGATGTCGTGCGCTTCCTCGGTTTCCACCGCTTCCAGTGTGTCTGCCTCCACTGTCGCCTTCGACATATCTTCTGCCATGTGATCTGCTTTCATCGAATCCCGTCCATTGGAAGATCAAAAAATCCAAGTCCAAGGCCAAGCCTTCATCCTCGTCCAAGTCCCATCATTCGTCATCTGACGTTCCACTCGACATTTTGGCACGTTCGTTTTATCGTTCTTGCTATTCTTCGATGTCTGCTCCAACGCTCTTGCCTGGCCATGTTCATGCATTGATGTACAGCCACACGTTCGTTTTCATCCCTGCCTTCGGCCTTCGCCTTTGTTTTCTGACTCCTGCCTTCGTTTCCTGCCAAGTCATATCAATGCCAAGATCCAAACGATCACTGAAGTATTTGTCTTCCAAGTCTGCCTCTCCTTCGTCCAGAAGTCCTCCTCCTGTCGACCCCAAAACTGTTGCGAGCCCATCGTTTTGACCGCCTCAGTCTCCTCCACCAACGGAGACTGAGGCGGTAAAAACCATGGGCTGGGCGGTAAAAACGATGTACTGGGCCGTAAAAACGATGGGCTTCGTCCCACCCTTGCCTCCTTCGACTATCCTGCCGTCATTGGCTGGCTTTCGGTTCCAATCGGCCTCCTTTTCCTCCTTCCATCTCCATGACCCTCTTTCAGAGCAAGTCAAATCGACCATGTGCACACTCAAAACCAACTGGTTTTCTGTTCCGTCAAACAATCCTAGGCCGAGAGCCACTTTTCAAGCCTAAACCCTGTAACTTCGAACCATCACAGTCTATCGTCATAGCAACGCTAACAATTATTCTTAACAATGGATCCATGCATCTCTTTTGTCATTTACGTGCATCACGGTATACATCAAAGGACAGAAAGCATTGAATTTCACGAGGGCCCCTGTTGAATTCTTCCCCTTCAAAACCTACTTTGGTGAATATTCTGCAAGAAAATATTCCAACCGGAATCATCACGGTGGAACACCTCAACATCATCGGCACAAACCACAAGACATGAGCTCAAAGCATTTTCCACGTCACTCACGGCCAGTCTACTGCAAAGTCAAAGTTCCCAAGGTCCTTCAAGCCGTGCCATTAAGCCTCAAACCCCCCTCCCCCCCCTTCAAGCCGCATCCTGGAGAAGCGAATCCGTTTTCACAAGCCAACTTCAGAGAGACTTCGATGCCCGCAAACGGATTACATCGTCTGGGACCCTTCGTCGAAGCCAGACGGGGGTCATCCAACTCGCTGAAGCACTTGGACAAGAAGCAAGACCCTCATCTTAAACAAATCGACCCCCTTCATTCCTCACCGACAACGATTCAATTAATTTAACATGTTCAAAAAAGTGCGATGTTTGAAACTTTTTGGATGTGCCAGCTGAAACCCTAGTGGAACTCGTCAGGTGGTGCCCACCTCCAGCATTGACGAGGTCTCCTGTAAATGCTATATAAATTTGCAGGTAATGGATGTTTCCGAACGGCACATAGAAACAGGAAATTGCCGGTCCCCAGGTAGGCCGGCTAAATTTTGTTTCTGCTGCTTAATAGGAAATATACGTTACCTGTGCCCACCCTACCTCCCCTCTTGAGTCACAACCATGACATATCGAGAGGGAAAGGATGACAGGCCGCCTCGCCTGGACGCTTTTATTGAGGGCCGCAAACCGAATTACGCAGCTGGCCGGTTCTAAACAACTGAAAAACCTCTAGGGAGAGAAAGCACCATTGGGAAGGAACGCCATATAAATTTACTGGTAATGCACATTTTCCTATTGGGCAATTGAAACAAAATTTAGCAAGTATTCCTGGGGGCCGGCAATTTTCTGTTTTTTTTTTTTTAAATAACCCACCGTTAAAACATAGCTAGGAAGATACTCAGTGGTATTCTGAGCAAAATGCTGCGAACCGCATGACTTAATCTCTAACGGTTCCATAACTGTAGACGAGTTTCGAGAATTTTCCAAATGCCCCAGTAACTGAATTAAAATTGCCCCAAAACTTTAAAAACATTGCCCCAGAATACTTCAGAGATTTCAAAGAATGTTTTGCTTCCTTTGCCATTTTTTTACTTTGCAATATTCTCTAAACAAACCCTAAGATAGTTTAAGACAGAACATGCTACAAGCCTTTTTTTTTTGTTCACTGGAAAAAAGTTTTGTCTCAAAATTTTGCAAAATTTGGCCTGCCCCTTTGTAATCGGGTTACTCTGTTATAGAATTTTATCGACCTCCGGTTGTGATACTTCTGCAAAAGTTGCCGAGACCGATCCTGCAAATATCGGCAACCGATCTTATCCAATATCGTTGCAGGCTTACCAATCAGTTGTTTTTAATATTCTACTGTTCTCGTAGAACTTACAATGTGTCAGTTTATTGCCTTTGCGGTCGGCCTACTACACCTTGATTTTTTATCAACCATGGATAAATATTTGTCACACATTCACTATCTGCGTCATTATAGCAACAGAACTTTAAAAATCTACATTGGCTGATATGTACTATTATTTAAATTGGGCTTGTTCTTTTATAAACTTTTTATTATCGTCAACCTCTACGATGTTAAAGCAACTTATTAAATATTTCCAAGAAACTGCTTTGGGCTGCTTGAAATGACATTTTGAACTTTACTATATAATGAACTTTGCTTGTGTGGCTATAAAAACTATTAATTTTCTGTTGATGCAATAATTATGTTTTTTGTGATCAAGTTTTTGAGTACCTTTTACTGCTTGTGGTAATGGTAACTCTGCCCAAATCTGTTTTCAGTTTTTTCCCAAACGTTCTTCAGCCGCCAATCGCCATTGTTTGCAATACAATATACGAGTTCTTTGTGCGCATCAAAGTTTGTCGAAAGCCGCTACGCAAGTACGACGTCGGTGCTCCGTCCTCCATTACCATCAGCCTTCCTGGCACTGATCCTCAAGACGCCGAGCGAAGGAGGTAATTAGACTGCGAATTTTGTGTATTGTCAGATTATTTTGTAGTGAAAACGAATGTAAAGCTGCTACTACTGTACATTTCTTCGTCTGTTGTTTGCCTGTTATGGTGTGAGGAGAATAAATTTAATTTGAGCCAAGTTTGCAACAAAAAACACCACTGGAATGCACTCCTCAATATGATGAAATTAGTATGTTGGTATAGTCAAAATCTGTCAGAAATTGACGAAGTTATCTTATTTTGACCAGCCCAAAAGCAGAATATTGCGATGTTTGACTTTGTCGCAGAATGACACATCTGCAGACTAGTTGAGTCTAATACACAACTTAAAAAAAGAAGTGATATATCAAAAACCAAAACTGGTAAAAGGGTTAAAAACCAAAAAGGGTCACTGGTAAAAGGGTCAAAAACCAAAGGGTAAAAGGGTTAAGTTCCGAATGGTTCGGCCCGTCAAAGGAGTGATATCAACACACCAAAATATTCGACCAGCTAATCGTACCAAATAATACTTTGGGCGTTAAAGGAAAACTTGAACATCGCTACCTAAAGTGGCAATGTTCTAGTTTTCATTTAACCGTCAAACTATTAGTCGGTGCTATTAACTTGGCGAATGTTTTGGTGTGTTGATATCACTCCTTTAAACGGCCAAACCATTCAGAACTTGGCAATCCCTTTTACCAGTTTTGGTTTTTGATACGATTACAAACTGTACTATTAATCCTTCCTTAATTCTTCTAGTTATTAGCGCCACACCATCTTTATTTAAGCTTTTTTACTCATTCAGCACTGGTAATAAGCCTATTCGTAATCATAACACATAATCGCAAAAACTTGAGAATAAATATTGCTGCTAATCGCGTTCGAACAAAAGTGAACTGGAGTAACAAGGGGAAGGTCCCATCAGTAACAAGTGGAAGGCATCACCAAGTGCCTGCTCAGACGCTGTGTGCGCCGCACTTAATATATTCAAGACTTCTGTGCACCGCAACACTTCCGATCATGGTTGTGCAATCAGCACACCACGTCCATTGTCAGTTGTCTTGTTACAAATTTTATTTGGCAACGATTTTACCTTTCATAATAGCATTACCACCCACAAAAATATCCACGGAAATAGGGTTTTGGACGAGGCGGCGGGGAAAGGGCAGATTAATTATTAGTTGGCAGAAAAACATCGGTAATTTTAAAATGTGTTGTAGAAAGATTGGGTATCTTCTGCTTTGGGGCTGACCAGACTTTATTTTTTCGATTATGGATACACGAGCCGAGATCAAGGACTTTTGAATTTTTCCATACTGTTTCTACTCATATTTATCGAGTATTGCACACCCTCTATTGTCTGGTCTTCTTATGCCTTTTGAACCGTTCCCTGATTTCTTTTCAAACTTACAAATCTACGCTTAGCCCTTGTTTAACAATTTAAGATTGCAAATCAATGAAATTGGTATAGGGGCTCGATTGGAGAATATTGTTTTACACATTGTTGCTAAACTGGATGCTAACGAGTTGCACAGGTTGAAGAGACAAGACACAATGACAATAAATGCATGGAACAATTGTCCTGCAAGTACACATAATTCCTAAAGACTATTGTACTATGAAATAGTCTTCAAAACATTGAACGACTTACTTTGAAAGCCTTGAAACATCGCAAGTAAAGCTCTTGCTATGTTCAATTTCAAAAGTTGAAGATATAACAATATCTTATAGCAGTCAAGTTCCTACTAAGGGTAGAGTTTAGCAAAAAAAAAAACTGCAGGACAGTGGAGAGCCAGCCTTCCTACTACAAGAGGCTGCGGTAGACCGCCAATTTCAAACAACATTGGAGTGCGTGCGACGAAGAAGCGTGAAGTTGCAATGTGTCTGAAGAAGATTTGTGCTGCGTATACCATCACCAGTATTTTTGACCATCGAAAATTTGCCGAATATTGTTATATCTTAAATTTTTGAAATTGTTTTTAACCAAGTGGTTCATTTGCGATGTCTATAAACAAGTTTACATGTCTTGATCTACTAAGTGAATTGGTGTTTTGGTACCGTTCTGCTTGTACTAAAATCTGGTAATTGTCGAAAACCTGGGTAGTCCTTTTACCATTTGTTGGCATCTTCACGTAGAATGTTTGTTTGTCACTTTTAATACAGGTAGTGAAGATGTTGCAAATATGCTGAATTAAAGATGGTGACGTAAATGGCAACGAAGCATCTTGCTGCTATGGCAGCAGCTGTTGCAAATTCATTTAGTCCTTTATGAATGACGGCATCTTAATAAAATATGGCAAATCACTGCAAAAAATAATGTTAGGAATTACAGTGAAGCTATTGGTTGCAGTCAGTCACCCAATTGTTAAAAACAGTTTAGACTTTAAAAATTTTTGACATAAAAATTTTTGACATAACAATGGCACTGCTACTTCAGGTCGCCATTATCTTGGACAGGAGAAATGCTGCTGATTTTGCGAACTTCATTGTATTTAACGATTGAGAGACTGATTGCAACACAATATCGTACACAGGGGCCCCACAACAGAGGGGGGGGGGGGGGGCCCAGGGGGACCCACTGTACCCCGGCCCGCACGGGCCCGCACGGCCTAAAAAAAATTTTTTGGCTGTCAAATTTGTGCGCATTATGATTTTTTTGTTGTTCTCCCAACAAACAATAATTCCATTCCGACGGCAACGAGCACATAGAGAAAGCACAGTAGTAAGTCAAGGAAGTCTTCAATTGTAAGCAGCGCGGATTAATGAGCGTATGAACGAACCCGTTACCCACAATTGTGGACGACGATTATTATAACATAGTGTAACCTTCTTACAATTTCAGTCGGGGAGAGTGGCCCGCTGTTGTTGTTAGTCCCAGGCCCCTACTTTTATGTGGGGGCCCTGATCGTACATTGTTAATTATCTCAGCAAATTACTTATTTATTTAATGTTGCAAATTAGCCTAATGTAAGAGTGCAAAATAAGCCATCACGGATTCTTTTGTGTGTAAATTTGCGGTAAAAAGTTAACTTTATTTGTCCTTTAGGCAAATTGCATTAAAGGCATTGACTGAGCGACTGAGTAAAGTGGACCAACAAACTAACTGGCCAGCAATGGTGGATGATGATGCACAAAAGGGAGGAGTATCTTCTGAAAAGGGTAGTGAAGCTGGGAATCCAGCGCCTTCATCAATAGTGTCAATACCGGAAGAAATGGTTGTTCCTACAACTATTCAGACAACTGCCCAGCTTCATCACGTGCCTACTACTGCACCAGCAAAGACTTAACCCAACTTGGAGTAGCCAAGAGGCTGCACATAAAAAACCAGGTAATTTTTTTTTTTATTATTTCTGAGTATTTGTTAGGTCTTGGAAAAAACACTGGGCATATCTCTGCTTTGGAGCTTGTTCCTATTCTGTAACTTAGAAGTAGAAATGTCATTTGCTCCTTTGATGGCCTCTACCTCCAGGTATGATGGCGGCTTAATGCTTCGATAGCTCTAACATATTTACGATCAATCGGTCGTTTACCACGATTTACTGTTTTACATGGTTGAGACTTCGACAAACTGACTGGTTGGCAGTTGCCATGGATGCCTCCTAGGTTATTGGTGGAGTCTTGGTGCATGGTGAGTGGTCCAAGTGTAGACAAAGCAGCATCTTGGGAGGTTACTTCTCGGAAGATAGTGTGACGTGAAGGTGGTCTGACACTCCATGAGGCAACCTGGAGGATTTCTTTCAAGGGTATTTGATTGTAGGCAGCCCAAGAGGCTGAGAGAGTTCGAATCTTGTGGGCTGTTCTCCTGACGTCGACAGAGGAGGTGTTCTAGTAAACAAATCCTATGATAGAACTTATCCAGGAAGCGATCGTGCCTAGTGCAGCTTTTCCTGTACCAGATCTGTCTGTACAGGACAAGGGCCGTTCGGCCATTTCTCGTATCTTTAGTAGCATCTAGGATCAACCGAGTCCGGATATATCTGAATCTGGCGCCAGATAATGCGGTATCCGGAGTGATCCGGATCTGGTAATTAAATAAAACCGGATACCGGTTGCAACTCAACCAAAACATTGTCGCCGTAAACATGTTGCATGCCTCAGTAAAATAACTAAGCAATCTATGGGTATAAAAAATTGTAGACATAATAATTATAATAATAATAATAATAATATTTGTTGCGATAGCAACGGGTCTGGCAAGGACTGGGAGTCACTGACAGCCAGACGCAATTTAAATGTATATACAGTGTACAATATACGGCCAAGGAATGGATGATGGTAAGAGGTTTGGGGACACGAATGCCTTACCACCAAGGTTAGACCTGCCAGGGACTCAAAGGCCCCCGATAGCATCGCCAAACGTACAGGACAATGAGGAAAATGTTAAAAGGCCCAAAATGATGCTGTACAAATAAAAAGTATAAACATTACTAAAAAATTCTATGCTACGATGAATACTAAAAACTAAAAACTAAAGCACCCACATAGTGGGATTTATCAACACTTAAAAAGATAATAATTTAAAAAAAATATATATATATATATATATATATATGTATAAAACAAAAGCCAACCTGAAAAAAAAACAGGGTGGCTGGACAACCGCAAGTGGCCTACATGCCATTAAAAATTTTTTTTAAATGATATATTTTAAGAAGACACAACACAGTTCTCAAGGGGAAGAGGGGGGGGGGGTGCTGGTGAGGGAAAAAAACCATTAGGTGTCCGGGAGTAAAGGTCGTTTCTGAAAAACGTGAAGCGGTTCCTCGTCAAGCAACCTACGAAAGGTCGAAACTGACAGTGCAGACACAGTCTTTACACTGAGTGCATTCCAAATAGGAACCACTCGAATCGAGAAGAAATACCGGCGACAGTCAAGTTTTGATGCTGGTATGGCCAACTTCCACTCTTGACCACGTGTACAAATAAGGCGTTGTGCAGGATCGAAAAACGGAAGGTCAATGCCGATTAAATTGTGAAGTATTTTGTATGTAAGTACGAGGTCGGCTTTTATACGGCGCAGTTCAAGCAACTCCAGACCCAATCTTACAAGTCTTTCACGGTAAACAATTTCCCGGAATCCAGGGAGATATTTTGTATAACGGCCAATACCATTACACCCAAACCCAAATTGATCGGCACTAATTACAGGATGTTCATTAAAGAAGTTTAAAATCTTGTCTCGTATGATCGATTCCATGATCTTACAGGCCACACATGTGAGAGCAATTGGTCGATAATTGCAAGGATCAGAGGAAGACCCCTTTTTTAGAATCGGTTTTACGTTTGCCCTGCTCCACATGCTGGAGAGCTTTTTTTGACCAAAGGAAAAAGAGAAGAGAAGATATTGTAAATTACTGTACAAAAATATATAGAGACAATCGTATTGGGTTTTCTTAACTAAAAGAAATGTTGAAGTTCGACTACGTAAATGCGCTTACGGAAATATGCACCTTGCAGTACCTGGGAGATCTTGAAATGATAACGTCCTCTGGTTATTCTTCCATTACAGCGTTATCTACGGCTTCCGAAATCTTTTTTTGAATAATTGTTTAATACCGTAGAAGTTGGTTTATTTCCTAATTTATATTCACTATCGTTGAAAGCAATCCGTTTACAACCACTATCGCACTTCCACTCCCAGCCGGCTGTCCGCCAAGAGACGCGCACCTGCTAGCTCCAATGGCTGTGACGTTGACTCACTTCGCGTGACGTCACTTGAGACTGGGCCCCGCCACGATGAATGTTCACGTGCCAATCGGGGTATCCCAGCTTTCCAATGCGACCAAGATGGTGGCCGTGTGTTGCGTTGTTGTTACAACTGCTTGAACCAAAGGCTAGTTTTAGCAAACAAAAGCAATTTTGACGACGCGACTAACAAAAACATCAATTGAGGTGATTAAACTATATTAAATTAAATAAATCCAAAATGTGCGTGCCAAATTCCTAATTTAATTGGAATTACACCTCCATTGGACGCAATCGGCAGTTTTTCTTTGAGGTTCTTCCAAAATGACCCACATCTGTTCGAACCATACACACACTTCTTTCTGAACACAGTTTGGTACCTTCAATGCACAGAAACTTCAACAGAACGTTCCAAAAGTGTCTGATGAGGGAAACGACGTCATCTTTCAACGCGACTGATAGCTCCATCCAGAGTCAGTCGATAATCCATCCAGAATCAGTCGATAAACTGAGCCTCGCGCATTCTCACAAGTCCATAAAAATCAGCCACCTTTGCGAGCTGCTGCGATACTTCCCTCAGTCGCGTTCAAGATGATGTCACTGTCGGGTTTCTACTCCCGATTGGGAACTCTGGCCACGGATAACTCAGATCGAAGCATCATCCCTGGAACAACATGGTTTAATCTGGTCTGGTTGCATTACAAGATGTTACAACGAACTGGAGTTGGCGGACGGGAGATTGTCGTTTGCTGCGAGTCCTCCTTCTCCTGCCCAGAAGAACAGTGGCGGAGCTCGTTGTCTGGGGATAACAGTCCCAGCGAGGAGGGTACAAGGGAGGGAGCACTGCCTCGCGACTTTCTCCCCTCCCCCGAAAAATGGCCTCCGGACATTTTGCCAGAGAAACATCTAACAATGACACAAAGGAGGGAAATGCCACCCAGGATAAAGTTAAGTTTCTTTATGCTGCAAAGTACAATACCTGTCAATTTTAGCATTGTTGTGAAAATTTTGAGAATTCGCTCTTCTCAAACAAATGTTCCTGAGAAA
>JAHWFP010175473.1:57530-102652 GCA_023313725.1 Lithobius niger
AGCAGACAGCGGCAGTTTCAAATTCGAACAGTGTATTGGACTGAAAACACGAAATGTATTCAGAGTTCAAACTTACCTTTAAGGTGCCTGATGACGACTACAGTTAGTAGTTGAAAATTTGCAGTTAGTGGACTATCTTCGTTGTGAAAGTGTGCGTTTTTGTGAGTCTCGTGTGACATTTTTCAAAAATTGTCTAGAAATTATAATATAATAATATCGTTCAATCACAAATTATTAAGGCTCGGCCGATACCAACTTTGAACGATCCGATCCTAAACCGATACGGTCCAATACTTCAGTGCATTATTTCCAGTAAAGTTAATGTTTCTTCCATATTCAGAAACAAAATTTGATGAAAAATCCCGAATCTCAAAGCTCTATGAGCCAAGCATCTTGCAGTAAAGTGCGTTTTAACTTGAGAATGACTGAAGCTATCACTCTGAAATTAGCACCATTGGAAAGCTCTTGAAAAAACGGTTAAAAAGGAGTATTGGAACATCAGAAACTGACAATTTTTGGCGAAGATATCGCAAAAACCGATATTTGACCTAAACAGTTAGCTGATACCGATGCCAATATCGGTATCAGCCGAGCCTTACAAATTATAGTTTGGTGATGGGAGGGTAACACAGCCCACTGACACCAGTCCTATACTAACAGGCAACCCAAACATATATCAGCCAGTTTTGATGTAATATTTTGATGTAACGTATGGCCTATTACGTTCGCCGCAGATACCTATAAAGAGACTGTTTTTAAGCCACATTTAAAACCAGCTACCGTATTTGACAATAAAACCGCCTCTGGTAAAGAGTTCTTGGAACCACTCGTAGGGAGAAAAAATATCTCCTGCAGTCAAGTTAGGAATCAGATTGCATAGTTTAAATGAATGTCCCCTAGTAGATGTTCCATTGCAAAGTTCAAGCTATGGTACCTACAGCGCGAGGAAACCCTTTAAAGATAATGAAGGTCAAGACCAGATCGGCGATCAACCGACGCAGTTCCAATAGTTCGAAGTTTAGTTTTATAAGTCGGTCAGTTAAGGAAATTGACTTATGGTTGAAATATTTCGTGTGAACCCTTTGCTGAACAGATTCAAGTCGGTCAATATGTGTCAGTAAATGGGGTGACCACACCGGGCTTGCATATTGAAGCAGTTGTGGTTATGTAATGCCCATTTGGGGAAAGTTAACCAGATTAAAGTTAAGTTCGAAGTTCGTACAAATATTTTGTAGACCAGACCTTCATATCACACTGCCAAAAGTAAAGCATCCATTCACAATTAAGTATCACTGGAGGGCCAGCGCACAAATCTTACTGCAATGTAAATATGACTTCAAATCGGAAGTAAACCAAACCCATAGTTCGCGGATGACTGAAATATCAGCAAGCGGCAACAGCTAAGGGTTTAGGCGAGATTTGTGTTATGCTTTCCAACATGGAAGGCAGAGCATTTACACTCTGATAAAGGTAGTTGCCAAGTTGCCGCCTTTTCTGAGATTTGATTTATCTCAAATTTTTTCCCAAAAAATATTTTTCTCTCCGATTTGCAACACCAAATGTTGCAAAAATTATAATTTTCCCCGTTTCCACCATGCATGAAATGGTTTTGCTACGTACAGTCAAATGTTAGCAAATGTTCTAAGAGCTGTTTTTTTTTAGGATACGCATTACGCAAACTGATTGAGGGTAAATATATAAAGCATTATATTTAGAATAGAGATTATAGAAAAAATAGTGGACAACAAAGCTAATAACGCATATACTTACCTTACACAAATAAGTTACCAGTTCAACTTATCGAGTTGCCTTTATAGGATTTTAGACTGTTGGCATTGACAATATACACATTCAGTTAAGTCAAGTCTTTGTTATAATCGGGTTTAACTAGTGGTTTGCTGCATTGCTGATTGTGGATGTTTCTTTATTGTGGCAACTTACGTCGCAGATATAATATAAATTTTTTTTTTGTGTGCAGGTTTACCAATTCTACAAAATCGTCTAGGAATGATAATTTCATTCTGCGATTACTTGGACTAAGTTGGTATTCCACGCTAAGTCAGTGTGTTAAAACTATTTGATGGACGTGCCTGTGAGCCTTTATACATCTAGGTTTAGAAGATGCACGGCTGAAAGTCTTGCTGGTTCCCCAAGTTTCTAATTGGGGGTTGTAGAATATTCGTGAACGTCGTCCATGTTGGAGGTTGCAAGGTACAAGTAAAATAAACTGTTCATTTATCTTCTTCACACACATACTGTATATTTGTTAACGGTGTATAAAACTCTTCCCGAACACCTTTTTTTTTGTCTGTAGTGGAAATTTTAAAAGTGCTATTTACTAGTTGTCAACCTGCAGGAACATTGGTAAAGCAGTTGTTTTTCCCCCCTTGTGGTGTTTTAAACACTGCAGGTTGCATAAAATGTTTTCTTAAATGCACTGCATTGAACATTTCATGTCTTCACCGTATGCTAGTTAATATGAACCACAGAAGTTAATTTTCATGGAAACTGGAGGAAAATAGTCATATTTATGGTTTCGAATGATAAACCCCAAAAATGCAAATGTTTGAAATGGTCATGCAATTAAATGAATGTTGACTTATATATGAAATAAAATTTGATTCTGCCTAGTCTTTTTTAAATTTTAAAATATTGATTTATTTTGAAACTTGCCTACTACACACAGTACACAAAAATATTGTCGCAACTTATATCTTATCATAAGCCAGCTAATGAAGTTTAGTGATTTCTTACAATACGCACTTTCTTAACATGTATACCACACAACAGTAGGGTGCCATCTCTTGGCCTTACTACCTCCGCAATACAACATTTCTTTGACTCTCGTAGGTGGTGGAGAGTCGGTGAAACTTAAAGTACCATGGGGTATAAGGCCACTCAAGGAGTCTGGCGCTAGTGCCTTAAAGACAGACAGTGTTGAGTGACAGACATAATAGTTCTTCATTGCGCTTAGGCAGAGACTCACTTGTTCTTCTATAGACACAATTCGTTCATTTCGCCCATTTGTCAAGTCTACATGCTTGCTAGGAGAACATTTTCTCTCCATTTCAGTCCTGGGATGGAAAAATTTCTGCTTTTGTGATTAGACTAGGGCACTAAAGTTGACATGGGGGCTTCCTACTCGTTGGCTTTTTAAAAATCCAGTTTGTACTTGCTACACTTCTAACTCGTTGCAGACAATTGTATCATTGTATGTACAACATTAAGAAATATTTGTATTGGCTACAGCTCGTCTGTCGTAACGTATGTGCAGCAAAATTGTATGTTGAACACTAATGCGTGCCAGCATTTCAAGTTCAGGTTTTAAATATAAACAAATTTAAAGACAAAAGTGTGTCGCTATTCTTGAACAACGATATAGTTTCAATGATGAAATTAAAAGGCAACGGATAGCAAGCCAATTTGCTCTCATTATTTTTTCTTAGTCTGTACGTTTTTTTCTATGAATAGAGGAACACTTTTATCTGTAAAATTATCTTTTATCTTTAAATTTTAATTACTTATAATTTGTTATTCTACACTTATAGCCCAAACTTTTTTGATGGCAATCTTTAATTACCAACAGACATTGTTAACCGTAGGTTGCTTAACTGGGCTGCAGAAACCAAAACGTTTTGAATAGGTGGAACATCCATTTTGACTTAAGAAACCTAACCGTCCATTACTTTTGCATTACCTGTGGGGTCAACAAAAGTGTGGAGGTGCAATATGTCCATTGCGGAAGAAAAATAGTCTTCCCCTTGTACGGAAAACATTCAGTGATTCACAGCAAACAATCTTAATATTTACTGGCCTCTGCCTTGTACATTTTCGTCTTGTTTGTACATTCTCGTCACAATAAAAAAAAAAACATGTTAAGGATGGTCAGTGACTCAGCAGTTCCCCATTCTGTATTCAGTGTATATGTTTAGCAGGGCTAGGAACAGTCGAGGTTTTGACTGAAAGCAACTTTTTTTTTTAAACGTAACAAAACGAAGTCATTTAATGAGCAGCTTGGTCCAATTAACTTTGCCAATGCACTGCGCATGTTTCTGGCATGTGATAATTCCTGGGGAAACAAATTGTTTGGTTGTCAAGGCACGTGCTGGGTTCAGATATTAATGCGAATCAACCCACTCAGTTTGAAGAAGATAGCGTCGAGAAATTGACGGCGTTTTGATTTTTTAACAACATAAGTCTCTTTGGGTAACTTTTATTCATCGTCGTTTCTTTTCCTAGCCCTGTGTTCGCCATTTGGCATTTGTTGCGGATCATTGTGGGTGCGTTTGTTGTTGGGGACAAACTACACGATCGTGGCAATATAGCTTTACTTCTAATGCGTCATCCGAAAAGTTAAAATTTGTTTAGAGACCATCCCTCCAAAAAGTTTAGACTTGCCCATTTTGTTTCTGCTTACAGTCAGTAGTTTCCTTCCAAAACCACCAAACATTTGCACTAAAAACGTCAGCTACTGGAGACAGTTTGGTACTGCCAAAACGCAGCACTTCGGCAGAACTATAACGGAGCATTCCAAACGTCAAAACGAGTGATAAGAGTCCGTACAACTACTTCACCCCTTGCTTGAACAGTTATTACACACGAGAAAATTTAACTTTTTCATACTTTGTTCAATTCAATCACTCGCAAAGGGTGGAAAGGTGGTTTATTTTTGCTGAAGTGTGTGGTACGGTTTATCGACTGATGCTGTGGTGGAGCCATCAACTGCGTCGAAAGGTGACGTCAGTTTCACACAACAGACGCTTTAGTAATGCTGTGGTAAGGTTGCTGGCAGGTTTTTATGTATTGAAGGTACCAACTGTTTTCAGAAGGTTCGCTTGTAGTTCGGTGGTTTGGAAGGTACTAAAGGCAGTGTAGAATATCTTCAGCTGATAAATATTAGGGTCACTAGCCAACTAACCAAGAAGGTACAGCAACTGGGGCATCAGACAAATGTCCAACTGGAAAATCGTCTACTGGGATAATTGTCTAATATCTGCATAAATAAAAAATCTGAAAAATCATCTAAATTGAATATCGTATAATCGAAAATTATCTAAACGGAATATCACATAATGGATAATCGTATAATGGATAAACATCTAACTGGACAATAATATACCTGCGTTTCTGGTGTTATATGTATGGCCGCAGCGAGCACAGCAGCGTGAGCAAGGCAGGGACATTAGACGATTTTCCTTTATACGAATTTCCTGTTAGACGATTTTCAATTTAATGAATTTCGTGTTAGACAACTTTCTGTTATACTGTTATGCAATTTTCCAGTTAGATGATTACCCTTTGCCCCGCAGCAACTTCCTTTATCCAACAGGTACCCAGATCAACCACCGTAATAGAAATGGCACTGTATGGAATATTACACCCAGTTATCACGATTAGAGTTAAGCGCGTAACATGGTGAATATAAATGAGTGTGCACAACCTTGTCTCATTATTCGTTTGTTGTACTGCTAACTTGACATTTGTCGGTCATTCAGCCTGGTGTACAATTTTTATTTGAAAAGCAGAAACCGTGCTATTACAGCCCTTTCTTTATTTAAAGGTTTAACTCTTAATATTTTTATGTAGGTTAAAAAATAACAATTACAATTTTAATGCAAGAAATACCGCCCTGGAACAGAATTCTCTTATTCTTTTGGGGGAGTTTACCTTTCAACATTTCAAGTAATCATATTAACAGAGTTAACATTCAAACCATGTAAAACATGTATCTCACTGTATACTTGCAAATTTTCACTGGCAACTTGCAGCCATCTACCTCAGGCATGAAACCATGAGTCTTACACGCTGCAACAAACTTCTAACACAAACATTTTGAAATATGTGCGATATTTCAGTGGGCATCAAGCTCACTGTCACTAGTGCTGCATTCGTTTCAAGTAATTCCTATAAAAACTGAAGTGTAAAATAACATTGGCAGTGCATATTGCATAACAATGTGCTATACAGTGCTGTTGGCAATTGGTTCTTGCAGTAGTGCTTCTATATCCATACACAACTCTAATACCGTAGTGGAATTGTATATTATGCTGTACAATTGCAGTACACTCTTCTAGTTTACTTTTTTCTAGCAAAATCAGTTTTATTGTCTTGTCTTTTGTGTTTATATATTTGTGCTGATTTTTGTAAGAAAGTACATCAACATTTCGGTGTCCATTCGATTGAGTGACTGCGATGTATGACAAAGAGTATTGTGACCTATTCTTAATGATTTCGACTTTCAGCACGTGAACCAACTGAACTATTGGTATGAAAGCAGCAACATTATAGCTGCCAACTCTCAGAAGATATAATTTCTCTCATATACACAATTATGGCTATGTGTAACAATTTAAAATGTTGCAACCTTTTAAAATATATCTTACATGTTTTTTTTAACAATATCACAACAAATCAACTGGGCTGCAAAATGATCTCGGTGTGGAATACCGACTGTACTAGACCATAGTTCTAGCAGTATGGAAAGAAATTAGACTGAACATAATATGGCATTTTCCCCTTCAAGACTGCTGGCATCCATGTATGAAATGTTTTCAATAGAAGATGCTACAAACGAGTCGTCGTATAATCCTTGAAATTTGTTTTTTGGCTCTACCAAAACTGGAACATTTTCGTCATTTAAGTCGCACAACGATGGCACTTGGTCGTACTCATTTCCTTCTAGCATATTACTTCCTACAGTTACTTGTGGGTCAGAAGCTGCTCTGCGGTTATTGTGAAAACTGGGACAGTCTCCCCACAGATCTTGGCAGCTGTTGACACTGTAAAGCAATTCACTTGGCACCCCTTCTGACGTGATGGGTTGCCGTAAGAGCGTCTTATCATTCAGTGCCCCGAGTGATTTGCTGTGACTGCCATTCAACAAAAGTGGCTGCCCCGTTAAATCGTGCAAGATCCGGTCCATATCCACTTGTGAAGAATCCACCTGCGTTAAATCATGTGCAGGTGAATTGGTAGCACTCAAAATGGGCTCCAGTGATGGAGGCATGCAATTTCTCCAGTTATGTCTTGGAGAAAGATGACGTGGCAGGAGATTTGCTCGTTTGCGTTGTTCATTAGCCGAGTTAACAGTGTCATCAGGTTGCACCGCAGGTGTGTCTTCCTGCAAGAGTCTGCTTGCGTTAGGCGAGTTCTCGGCTGAAGAATAACCTAAATCTGATTGTGAAGCACTTTCAGGCACACGATTTACTAGTTGCTGCTCGTCCTCAATAAAGGGAAATTCGTCGGTGTTGATACCCCCTAGTAGCGGAGCAGATGTAACAGCCTTAGCTTCGCACATAGAAGGACGTTTTACAGCACAGCAGTAGTACTGCCACTGAGTGTCTCTGCCTTCTTTTAAAGAGCCGCTACAGTGCGACATTTCATCTTCGGGCTGGTCATCTGGTTGATTTTCAGGTTTGATGGCATGGGTTTTCTCCTCATTGGACGAGCGCCGTCTTTGTGACTTGGAACGGAACAGGCTTGCAAATGAAGTACCGCTGATGCGCCGTTCCTTTCCCTCTGTACTGGTAATCACTACGGAGCTGCTAGTATCGGCACTAGCAGTGCGAGATGACCGGGAATGGGCATGGCTGCCTTTAACACCCCCACCACCTCCATTGCTTTGCGAGTGGGATGAATATGCAGCACCACCACGAGTTTTTTTGAGCGTTCCTGTTTTAAGAAGTTGTAGCCAAGCAGCCTGGGCTTCAGGGAACTGAATGCACCTTACAAAAAAGATAAGAAATCCCTGAAGAGAATTCAGTATGCAGAAGAGGTACTGAAAAGCCAGCTTCATTGGTCCTATTGCTAGTGCACCAAATACCCAGGTAACACCTAACAAAGTCATAACAGTGAAGGCGCCTCGGACTTGGGCTAATGTCACTTGGTCACGGGATGAATCCTGGCCAACCTTTCCAGCTACCCTAGGCTGGAAGAGTACTCTTGTCACCATGATGAAAACGATACTGTTGACCAGTAAAATTATGCAAGATGGACCCAGGAATGTGATATAATAGACATACGGATTGGCAGGAGACAACATGCAACTGAAAAATACAAGAAAAACACATAATTATTAGCAAGTAATTATAAATTTTATTTTTCAAGGATGAACCCACTATAACCGTTAATATCGGTTGCTGACTACCAACCAGAAAGATGACAGAAGTAAAGATACCGTAGAAAAGAACACAATGGGCTAGATTATATAAATCTAGTGCGGAAGAGATCTGGTCACAATACCAGGTGGGGTCAAATTATTTGGATTCACTGGAGAAAATGTACCTTTGCATACCAGATGTAGCTCTCGGAATGAAAGTTGCAGGCCAAAGTTGAACTTGGCTTAAATTTATATAGATTGTTTGCAAAACAAAAATTGTTGGTCATCTTGCATGCTAAACTAATCTGTACTAAAGCAAATGTGTGAAGGATTCCCTCCTGTGAGCTTTTCCTTGTTTGAAGTCGTGATATCAATTAAATTCACGAAATTTAACCTGCATTGGCATTTTAGTTACTTGTAGTTTTTCTTCCATGGGCCAATTGCCGTCGTGATTTAAAAGTCCAATTTGGTTAATGCAGAAACACTCACTTAATCTTTTTATTTGAAAGGTTATCACAACTCTACACAAACTTAAAGGCTGGGAATTGGCGCCTGTGGGCTGACGTCATTAACCGTTGTATGTGCGCTACCGTCAACCATCCATTGGCCGCCATGTAGCAGGTCACATTAAACAGACAAAGCATGCTGCTCTTAGTAAGCCAAGCTTGCGTTTATAAAATTGGGAAAAAAGTAATGTTCGGTCTGAAATTAAATGAAACTCCCAATGTGAGTATGAAGATTTTATGACCTTATCTTTGCACTTTTTTTTTTTTCAACAAAGAATTTTTTCCAGGGGATGGGGTATTACACAGTGATGACTTTACAATTTCTATTAATGGAACTAGGGTCATGCCTTTAGATGTATGCGCACAGGTTAAAGACTCAATTTTGGCATACATCCACTATGGCTAGATGTGCAAAGTGCGACTTACTAATCTGTTCCATTGTGATAGTATGCGATGTCTATTCCCACAGTCGTCCCAACAATAATAAACGGTATACCTGAAAGGAAAAAAAAACGTTTAAAGATCCTTTCCTCCTGTTTGTCCCATTCAAACTCTAAACTATGTTGTGCTGTATCAGTTTATGTATTCAAATAAAAAAATTACGTATAAACAATTTTCTGTACTGCTAAACGATTAACCACTGTTATTTACTTCACTACAGCACAAAGTTTTAATTAAAAAATTCGTTTTTGCTGGTAACGTTAAAAATCCCGAAGTATTTGCCATTACCGCTTCACCCGAATTGTAAGCCAGCTATAAAACCTTAACATCCTGTTTTGGTGGTAAATCGAAATGTGCTTCCGTGGCAGGTTTGAATCGTGCTCACAGGAATAGCGCGACACTGCATCATGGTTAAAAATGATTGCCCTGTAAGCCAAAAAACCAAATATTTGAACAATTAAACTTTTTTTTTTGTTAAATAATGGCATAGGAATTGTTCAAAACAACTAACCGCCGTGCTCTTACATCTAAACCAACAAAAATTCCAAAGCATGCTGGCCGATCTGAGATATTTAAACCGTGGATTGTTAAATTTAAAGTTTAAAAGTTTGCCTTACTTCAGAATAAACGTGTTTTGGTTACGCAAGGTACGATTCCTGTTGCCTAATATTTTTTATTAGTAAAACATCTGTTACTATTTTTTTTGTTTTTTATTTATCGTAGTTTGTTGTTGTTACAGAAGATATTTCATGGTTTTTGGTTAATTGAATGTTTAATCAGATTGTTAAAATGTTTTAACAAATTACACGAAGACTGCTAGCACTAAAACCATGTCAATGTTACAAATGCTGTTCTTGTGATCAAAATTTTACAGCGACTACAATCCCTGTAACCACAAACTGTGACGTCAGTTAACCCACATACCTTTTTTTTTAAAAATTTAAAAAAAAAAAGACAAAGTACTCACCCCATGCAGCTATACATCTTTTCAGCATAAACCTGGTCTCAGTTGTTGCAAAAACAAATATAAGCATCTGGTACATATTGATAGCTTCAACACACATCCAACCCAATGTAGTCAGTAGGAAATAATGGGTCAGAATTGCCACTGTGGCACAGATATCTATATTGTGCAGACGATGGCTCTGAGAACCCGCTAGGAAACACAGATTCATAAGTAACATGGCTGCACACAGGTTGAGGAGAATTTTCCCTGAACGATCACGGTTCAGGCACCTGTAAAAGCCAGATAAAAAGATTGGTAAGTATTACTATAAATTATGTATTGTATTAAATGCCCAATTGAAGATCCCATTTCCCCCCCCCAAAAAATTCTTTGTTTGAAATCGTGAAATAATGGAGTCAAAGCCCCCTCCATAAATCGTCATTTTTCTGCTGTAAAATTACGTAACTAACAAGCTATTCAAAGGTGATAGGCCTAATCAACTTTAAATTAGGTTGTTAACTCCTTCACTACGTGATCTGGTTTCAGTCTACCTTTAACACAATACAATGCCGTATTCTCAGCTATTCACAAATTCAGTGTAATAAATCGTCCCTTCTCCAAATTCCAATGTATTTCACAGTTTAAACTAATTATTAACTAAATTGCGATTGATGATGTAGGTAGGTAGGTAGGTCAAGTTTAACGGAACTTGGGCTACGTAGCCATTGTTTGCTGGAACTTGCATCCAAGTTGGCATTGATTTCTGTTAGCCGATTGATTTACCATCAGCAGTTAATGGAAACCAATGCCAACTAACGGGCTACAAGGCCATCGGTTGCAGGAACTTTCATCCAAGTTGGCAGTGGTTTCCGTTAGCTGCAGATAGTTAGATGCAAATTCCTGTGAACGATGGCCACGTAGCCAGAGTGCCATCAAAACTCAACCTACCTACCTACATCATCAATTGCAATTAAGTTAATAATTAGTTTAAACTGTGAATTTGTAGGAATGTGGAGGAGGGACGATCTATTAAACTAAATTTGTGAATAAATGAGAAAAGGTACAGTATGGCATTAATGCTAGACTGAAACCAGATCACATAGTTGTTCTTTTAAACAGCATTTCAGTGTGAAGACTAGTTAATGTATATCTATTGGCTGTATTTACAGTACTAAACACAAACGAGTGATTAAGCACCATTACAGGCATGATTTTACGTGGTGGCTCATCCCTCCAGCATGCATGCGAGAGAAACTGGTGGCCAGCAAGGTTCTTACCTCGCACATGGTCTAAAACCTACCATCAACCGCACCGCTGCTTGGCTGTTAAGATATCACAAATTGATTGGTCATGTCAAAGGTGTGACGTCACTTCTGCTCTTTGGAATGCTAGTCATGTTTTGTCATGTCAAACGTGTGACGCCACTTAATGCTCTTTGGAGTGCTAGTCGTGTATGGAAGTGTCAAAGGTGTGACATCACTTCCGCTGTTTGGAATGTTAGTCGTGTGTGGTCGTGTCAAAGGTGTGACGTCACTTCTGCTCTTTGTAATGCTAGTCATGTATGGTTGTGTCTAAGGTGTGACGTTACTTCTTCTCTTTGGAATGCTAGTCGTGTGTTCGTGCCAAAGGTGTGATGTCACTTGTGCTCATTGGAGTGCTAGTCATGTATGGGTGTGTCAAAGGTGTGACGTCGCTTGTGCTCATTAGAGTGCTAGTCATGTATAGGTGTGTCACAGGTGTGACGTCACTTGTGCTCTTTGTAATGCTAGTTGTATGAAGTCGTGTGAAAGGTGTGACATCACATCTGCTCTTTGGAATGCTCTGTTAAGTTTTGAAGGTACTGAGTGGCTGACGCAACATCTCTGTGCAGACACGTTCAATGTCAAGTGAGGAGCCGTATTGTTTACTAACAGTCGTGAGTCTTCCAAACTTGGATTGGTGTCTTTGAAGGGGCTGACATTTTATTTATTTCCATCTAACTGCAACCAATCAATTCGTAAGTGTTTGTTTCTAGCTTAACTGCCCAAAAAGAATGAAAAATGAAAATGAAAACCTTGAAGAATGAAAGGAAAAAATAAGCTTTATTTAGTGGTCTTAAGGCGTGACACTGCTATTTAAATGGAAGAAGGAGAATAGTAAACAAGTCAGTGCTACTATTTGAAAAAAATAAATTGAAACAAAATGTTAACTTGTTAAAATTCAATTTCATATTTCAATCATTCTTTTAGCATTTAGGAGTATAAAATATGCCAGAAGTTAAGATATTTAAGCGTTCAGTGCTTAAGTTATTGAAATTTGTACGTTAATTTTACAGATTTTAAAAACTGTTGTTAAAGCACTGGAAGCTCTATTCACATTGGTAACAGTGACCATTCGAGTGCATTAAGTACGCATTGGTTAATTTAAAGTAACGACCAGCACTGCTTCGCTCGGCGCACGCTCCAACAACTGTGCATGCAAGCTTGTGTCACATCTTCAGATTTGTATTTAGCAAGATTTCGATGGCATACGCGTGCAGGGCACTGCACTTAAGATATTTAGCCATATGTTTTTCTCGTTCAACCTTTTAGTGAGCTACTTTTTTTTGTCGCCTTGATGGAATTGTTATATTCAGTTGACGCCTCCATTTTCCTATTCCAGCAAGCAACTCAAGAGGATTTACGAGTGGCATGTAGCATGGAAATATTTACATCGATATTTACAATTTCTTGCAAACGATAATGCAAAGTTCAAAGTTAATCGCAAAAAAAGTTACAAATTGCTAATTTTCGACGAACCAAGTGCTCTCAAGTCCCCTGTTCATCCAACATCACGAAAATCAAAACGTACCACTTATGAACCGCCAACCATTCCCACCTTTCCATGCATACAACACTTCGTCCACCATTCCCTGATTGAACACAGAGGCGGACTGGCCCTTGGCTGTCAGCGCCCCTCCCCTCTGTCTGCCAGCTTCAGCTTTCCGATCCTTAATAAAAAAAAGGATTATGTGATTTTGCCGAGTTGATTGGGCAGCTGTCCTTAAAAGGCACGGGTCGGCGCGGGAACACGTAATGTGATGTAACGTAATTTGTTGATTCGATACAGATAGATCACATTTGCGCAAGATGACAAACAAAATGTTTGTATGAAAATAGTAGATAATTTTTTTTGCACATAAAACTTTCTTTGGACAATACGAGTTTAGCACTAGTTTGTACATTCTGACAAATAGCAAACCTCAAGTAGCGATGGTGCCCCCGACTCTGGATGAGTGCCCCCTCTCCCTCTTGCAGGGTTCGTACACGGCCTTGAATTCCTTAAAAAGCCTTAAATTTCAAAACCAAAAATTCAAGGCTTGAAAGGCCTTGAAAATTGTCAAATTTTTTTGTAAGAGCCTTGAAATGGCCTTGAATTTTGTTAGCGTACTATGTTTGATGAAATACGGTCAATTTATGCTTAAATTCATAAATCAATGAAAAATAGTTCGTCAGCCTAATGCTTATCTTCTGTTAACGACATGGCATGCCTTCGTTTGTATTCACATATAAGTGCGGTATTGGAAAGGCAACTTGTCCCGCGATGGGGGCAAAATAAATAACTTTTAAATCGGTGTTTTTTCAATTATAGAGTATAGGCTAGCAAAAAGATTGAATTTATTTTAAGGTAATTTTTAACAGTTTAGTTTGCAAAACGGTCTTGAAATTGGCTTGGAGTTGGGCTTGAAAAGGCCTTAAAAATGGTTTTATCTCTGGTGTACGAACCCTGACCATGGTGGTCCGGGCCCAGCGCCTTTTAGCTGCCAGTCCACCTCTGAACACCTCAGTGAAAACTGGAAATGAGCTATAACACTCATCCCAGTGGGCCTTATACGTCAGAGGTGCAGAGTGCCAAGTTCAAATTCTCCATCTACAGAGCACGCCAAACAACCTGATGTAGTCTTGGCAGTTACTAGCAAACCATCGCAAGCTCGAGGAAAAGAAATGGTTGTTAACACTTCTATAACTGGTGTTATTTGTGGTTCGTCAAAAATGTGCGATTTGCAACCTTTTGTTGAGATTAACTTTGAAATTTGCATTATCGTTTACAAGAATCTCTTACACGTTTCAAAGTAAAAAGATATTTACTTGAGGCTTAAAAACATAAAAGGTGCATTGCTTCACCTGCTCTTTACTTATACATGCTCGCGTGCAAGTACTCACTGGAGGGAAAAATCTCCTCTTTTGAGTGCTGAACGAGCGTGCTCATGTGTAAAATTGACTGTGTAAATGGGGCTTAGCAGTATTAGATACACTGAAGGGCACATAAGTATAAGTTACTAATATTCACTCCATTAATTTAACGTATCTTACTCCTAGTTTTTATTCTTACCTGAACAAAGAATATGTTATGATGGTAAGAATGAGTCCAATAATTGAGAGACCACAACCCACATACGAGATGATGGAGAGTGCAGCACGATGTTGTTTTGGGACTATGGCGTGTGGGTTCGGATCCTGAAATAGTTCAGTTTAGTTTATATTGGTTGCTATTCACCACTCTCATATATGTTTGTAACAGGCAGCCATTTATAGTTTACCAGTAAGACAGAAAAGGCAGTCAGATGAGTTGACTGACACGTGACTGTATTGTCCGTCTGATTTGTTGTAATTCCATCATATGCCCAAATTTTATCTGTAAAAAAATTTATACAGGGTGAGTCAAAGCGTCGATTCAGTGGATTTGGCAGCCACATGATATGGTTTGGCCACCAAACAACTATCGATCGTTGGTAACCAAGGAGGGGCTAACCTATTAAGATCTTCAAGGGGTGCTCCCGTCCTGCCCCCCCCCCCCCTTTAAATAAATTTTCCTATTCCTTCAGGAATAGGGCATTGGTCATAATTTGAGACATGTGTGGGCAGTGAAGTCATGGTGAATGCAGAGAAGAACATGCAAATCGATCATGATAGCACAAGCTACGACAAAATCACATTAGTACAAATGTTTGCTTCACTGCATAAATAATGCCTGAACCGTCGTGTGAATTGGTTGATTGCATTAATAATTACAGTAGGGAATAGCAAATGTAACGAAATGAATAAGGGTTTGGCTAGCACATGTTTGTGCAGGTGTTTGTAGCACATGTAAAAAGCTGGCGTTCGGCCTTGAACCCCGTGTCGAGGTTTGAAGAAATGTCTCAACAAATGTGTTGTCTGCCATAGACACATACTAGTGAGTAGTGCCTCCCTTCCCGGGAATCTGTGAGCAAGAAAGAAATTCTTTCTGTGGGCACTTCGAGGACTTAAGTATTGTGATTCAACCCGTGCCGCGTAGATTTTCCACTCCTGGTGCTTTAGGTCGAATGCCATTGTACTAAATGTGCTGCAAACATCTGCTGGCCGCACACCTCATCAACATCGTTACGTTTGTGATTCCGTACTGTAATTATTACATGCAATGAACCGATTCACACAAACGCTCGGGTTAGTATATTATGCAGAGAAGCCAATGTTTACACTAATGTGTCTTGGTTGTAGCTCCCATGATTGTGGACCGATTTCCATGCCGAAAGCCCATGTACAATGCTGTGCATAGACTTTCATGCCAATACTGTGTCGCGTTGCGTTCGTAACGGGTAGCCTCGCCTCTGCGACCTGAAGTGTGAACAAGAGCTTGTAGAAATCTATTATCTATCGTGAAAAACTAAAGTGTTACAAAAGTAAAACTAATGTGATTTTAGGAAGGTTTTTAAGTTTTAACAGACACGTTGCAGTTGTGCAATCAAATTAACAAGTTAGTCTGTGTAAATAGCTACCGTATTAGAAGGTTTTAAACTTTTGCTTTGGCTGCGAGTAGACTGCATCATTTAAATATAGTGCGACATTCGTAAAGATCATTAACCTTACCCTCTTCCTTCCAGTAAGCACATAAGTATGGCCTGTTGCTGTCTTGGACATGCATTGTGTATGTCACAGGGTTAGACAAATTGGCTATGGTAACATTGGCAATAGAAGCAATAAGGACACGTTGATTATTTTCATCGGATGGTAGCTGATTGTCCCCATTTCGTTCTCTAAAAAAAAAAATAACTTTAATTAACATAATATCAGATGTTTAAAAAATGTGTATTAATATGATCAACAGACTGCTTATGTAATTTGAGAAAAGGCTAATAATCTACAGACAACTAAATTGTGGCTTGGCTGTTGAGCACACATCATGCAAGTTACTGGTTGTATAATGATGCTTTAGCTCTATGTTTAGGACTAATCAAAATTATTATTATTACCAAGAATTTATAGGGTTGGGGAGGTGAATTTGTGACTGAGACCCCCTATAGAAACGTCTTAGATTCATTCCTCTTACTTCCATCTAAGTTTATAGAGGGCGCCACGAGTTTTATGTGGGAATTTCTACTCGGTTATCAGCCTAAAACTAAATTAAACTAAACTAGCTTGTATTTAATTTTTACTTAGTTTAGCTTAGTTGTAATGTAGTTTACTTTAGATTAAAAGATTAGATTACGTAAAATTACGAGGTGGAACGCGTGGCATCCTCTGAAAACTCGTATGGAACTAATAGGAATGAATGTAACACGTTTCAACAGGGACTTTTTAGAGTTACAAATTCTCCTCCCTAACCCTATAAATTCGTGTTATTGCTATGACAATATTATTAAGCCATAGTATTGTGAATTATGTAACACAAAAGGGGCAAGTTAAACAAGGTGTAATGCTTCTTTGACATACAAACATCTCTTAATTGAACACATTGTGTACCTTTCATTTAAAATGTGCTTCAATTTATCCCGACTTTCTGATTTTTTATATTGTCATAACACGTCTTTTTTTTTAATTATTTAACAATAATAGTTAATATTAACAAGAAACAATAATAATACCAACTAGTTCTTGTATATCACAACCTCACTATCACCATTTTGCACTTTCCTTAGTCATTATTTTTCAAACGCAATTATTTGGAAGAAAATTGCCAAAATGTGGAGTACAGTAAAATAAAACTAAAAATTCAAACTTACCTGAAAAACTTAGCATTTTTAAAGGCCACAAACTGGACACGAACTTGGTCGTGGTCTGATTCGTAAGGACTTCCTGGAGCGACCCCTTGACGAGAGATTTTGCTGATAGTTTCTGCTGTTGAAAGAGCTTCTGCTGGAAGTGTGATTGTAGGAAACTGAAATTGAACCAAAAAAAAAGATCTGTTACAGGTCAAGTTCAACACTTCAGGACATTTTGTATTGAACCTTTTGGTAAGATATTGTTAGCTTTGTATTTTTTTTTACTATAGGAACAGGTGGGGTTCATATTTAGGACTAACCAAGTTATCGTCTGATGAGTTACTTGCAGAGGGTGACCGATATTTGCTATTTGTTGCCTCTTGTAAAAAAGAAAGACCTTCAGTAGCATTCGACATGCCTGGATCCCAGTTGATTGCTTGCACAGCTAGATTTTCGGTGTGGAATTTAACACTAGCTCCTCGATCAACAACAACTGATGAAGTAAACCTTTTTACTACGTCAACCAATCTGCAAATGAAAAATAACGATGAAATTGTGTAAAACATCCATTAACATGTTGATTACCATGCTCATACTGTTAAAAGGATATACCTTTCAGATGCATGAGACGAAGTATTGTCATTGACAAGAATGTTAGTGTTCACATCCAGCATGTTACTTATCACAGAAAGCATGCTCCTTGCAATCTAAAACAAACCAAAAACATAAACGATATATTTACGTCGCACTTGGTTAAAATGTGAGCCTTAACCTCTCGAACAAAATTGTATTTCTTCTTAAAGAACTCACCATCAGTGTTGTATTAAAAACTGACTTAGCATTAGAATAGGCTATTTGTTATCTATTTATACAAATAAATACAATTCTTTCATGTGTTTCACCAGTTTACAAAGTCAAAATATGAATTGTATAGTTACGGGGTTTCCACAGAATCTACTTTCTTCTTTTGGTTTTGCATAACCATATTTTTGCTTTGACTCTGTACGCTTGCAATTGTCTATCCTTTGTTCACTTTTTAGTCAATTAATTTTTTTATTTCTGTCGGTTGTATTCTGGATTATTACCATGTTGCAAGGCCACCATGTGTGATTAAAAAAAATGCATACGTTACGTGTGTATCTTTAAATACGGTGGTGGTTATTATTATTTTAATACTTTCAAATATAGGTAAAATATAATATTCCACGAAAAAAAAGAATACATCTATCAATCTAGACGGTGGCGTAACTAGGGTTTTGTACTGAGGAGGCACCACTAGAAATTTAGCCTAATGGTGTAGAGGGAGAAACCAAGAACATCTAGGGAGTCTGGGGGAGCACTATGAGCTCCCCAGTGTGGTCTGGGGTGGAACCCGAAGCTGATGCATTTTTCGTGTTTTCCAGTATTTTCTGGCCTTGTAAAGTGATGTTGGAAACGTTTTTATAAAATCAGTTTTGCTGACTGCAATATACATAAAAAAAATTAGCAATGTAAATCTTTCAGTTTTTCATAACTAAATACGTATGTTTTAAACACTCTTGAATCTGATGCTTTGTTAGAAATGTTGGTAATTTTAAGCAAAATACGGAGTTCGTAATTGTCTTACTGTTTACATTTACTGATTTTCGTGACGTCACTACGTGTGAGCTTGATCTTTAAATTAAAGAGGCATTCCAGCACAGCAAAAAAAAAACAGCACTTGACTGTTACAATCCTTTACTTTTTTAACAGTTGCAAACACAGAAAGAGCTAAGTTGAGTTAAATTGAATTGATCTACCAATAAATTAACTATTTATTATTTCTCCATGTGTTACCTTCTTATTTACTGATTTAAAGGGGAAACAGTAGAAGTATAAATTAGCTAAGATGAAAACTGCGCCCGTGCCCTCAAAATGTAAAGAAGCCCTGGCTTCAATACTCGATTGGAGAGGAGACCAGCCTCCTAAGATCAACAAACTTGGGGTGTCGAACTTTTCACTACTATCACAACTCAACGCGGCCATTTAGGCCTATTTCGTTAAAACCGGACACTATTTT
The DNA here is from genome assembly GCA_023313725.1 of Lithobius niger. Lineage (NCBI taxonomy): Eukaryota > Metazoa > Arthropoda > Chilopoda > Lithobiomorpha > Lithobiidae > Lithobius > Lithobius niger. The sequence continues at coordinate 76,539 of JAHWFP010175473.1, forward strand.
TCTTCCACCTCCGCAACCAATGGACCAAATCGACTGGAACTTTCAGTAAATCAAAGTCCTCATTTCTACCTTCCATTCTGTGAAAAAAAAACTGTAAAATCTGCTAACTTTCAGTTTTAAAATACACTAACGTACAGCGGCAAAAACACCGTATATGAAGACGCAACTTCCGGTCGACCATTGCTTCATTAAACATTTATATTTGTAATTATTTTGTTGGGCATAAAGATACCCACAGCTTAGTTGTGTTTTAGGGGAAAGATGTCTGCTAATGCCCAGGCCTTTCTCACATACATATCTTGATGCAATTAATCTGCCAGCTTGATATTTTTTATTTGCCAACTAGTTATAGCATTTAGGCCTATGTTTACCACAATCCATTTATGAAACTTCAAACAAAAAGTATTAACTGCTTCACTTAATAATTATTTAACTTAAATGCATTATAGCATTCTATCTGGATTATTTAACCTTTTGTTTTATGAATTTAAACAGAAATTTTTTCTCACCAACGCTACCTGTGTCCAAAACCATTTACCGGTAAAAAAAACATTATTTTAATTTTTAATTTATATCTCGAAAAAAATCCCTGACAGTGACACTACACTACCAAATGGTTTTATTCTGACAGTATTCTTCAATTAAAAACTAGCATTTCTATATAACAAGCTAAATACAACCTACGTTTAACTTAACCAAGGCTTTTCATTTATTTAATCACAAGCTACTTGTTTTGTACATTCTTTCATTAGCCTTGTCTCCTTCAAACTGCTCCTACGTTTCGAACGGCCCTAAGCCTATCAAAATGCAGTATTCTCTTGATTCCAAGTCTCTCGGCCAATCAGGAGTGCCTAGCTCTCCTACGCATCCGTGCTTTGCCTGCCAGGATCCGACCTGCTGGTAGAGTATATAACCGACCTGCAGCCTTCATTTGATAGCATAGCTCTCTGACTAAAAGCCACAAGTCACTACGCCGATCAGGGGATCGGTATGTCTCCTCCACAGTTGCCATGCCGGGTACAGGTAATAGTTCAAGTTCATGGATTTGACTAGTTTAAACTTAATATTCATTTAGGACAATTATTCTAAATATATAGGTTAAAACTTAAATTTGACTTGTAATCTTTTAGAAAATGGGGGCATAGGGCCTGCCATCAGCAATTTTTGACTTAGTCTCCCCATAAACTTAAGGGTTCACGGTCCCTTCCTAAACACCAGCTTTTGTTTCTTTATTTTAACCACTGTATTAACTTAAAAATAAGATTCAATGATTCATTGAACGATTATTAATGAACCAGCTAGGCCTTCAGTGGTAGAACCCTAATAATTCGTAGTTGATTGGAAATTTACTGAAAAACTGCAGGATACTCTTTTTCATGTAACGTTCTTGGGCTAGAACACCAAACTTGATTCTTATCAAAAACTTGCAAACTCCAGTTGAGTCGGTTTGCCGAAACTAATTTAATGTAAATCAACCTGCTTTTCATTTAAAGCCTTGTTATAACTTGGAAAGTTAATCATTGAAACTAGTTAAACATGTAACTGTTTTATTCATCATGGTTCATTAAATCAAGAGTCGAAATGCCAGTTGGACTCCTTGTAGATTAATAGGTAGCTTATAATTTAGGATATCACCGTGGTGGCAGCGATACCAGATTATTTTACTTTAACTTAACTGAGCCCAGGCTTCAGACCCTCTATTCTCTCACCAGGCAGTAGAAAATGCTATGTTTTAAGTCACTACTAGTAACTGCAAAGTAATTTAAACTCCGCAATTGGACTACCAGATGTTGGTGCATGCTACAAGCACAGTCCTGTCTGTCGTAGCACCCGCCGTTACAAAAATGCAACCATCTAGTGGTAAATAATTGTACCCAAATGCTATTGTTCAATATCTTAAATTTTAACTAATTCTGTGGACTTTTCTGTTTTTTATAGTGTATCTAAAATAGTCAAAAATATAATGCAAAAAAATGTGACTTGGCCATTTTACCGAATAAGCATTCAAAAGCCTACGGGGTGGGGTGGCGGGAAATCACTCCTCTGCTCCCTCTAGTTACGCCACTGAATCTAGATCATCACAAATGCTTGCCAAGATTCGTACCAAAGCTTTCATTCGAAAACTCGGTACTTTCTAGACTTTGTAATCAGAATTCACGGAATTTTTATGGTTTTTATCAATTTGAAGGGCTGAAAAAAAATGATAAAACGAAAACTGGTGCTCTAAAAGATTTCTAAGAATAATTTACTGCAACTAAAAGAAAAATAGCAGTTAAAAGTTGTTGAGGAATTATAATTTGTACAAACTCAGAAATAGTTTCATATTTTAGTATGAGAATCAATTTAAGTTTCATTTCAAGACTTTTTATAGGAAAACGTGTGAAAAAATTCCAGGAGTCTTCAAAGATTTGAAAAACTTATCCAGTTTTTTAATTATGTGTCTGAACTCTGGCTCGTGTTGCTAGCTTGATAAAATCCCAATGTGGTAAATTTTACCATATTGTTTTAGATGTATGTGCTCCTACTTATAAATGCTGGAGGTTTAATAGAAGTAACTACGAGTATTTGGGTCAGCATTCATTTCTTCATTTATTAAAATTTATGAATGTTTTAAATCAACAATGCTGTAAGCAGCCTATTTACAGCAAATGCACATCAAGCTGTTCATAAACATAAACAAATACGGTAAATAACGAATCCTTTACCTTTCGGTCATACAAAGCGTATGTTACAACATTCTCGATCTGCTTTGTTGTAGCTTCAAACTCAACTCTGCTCATATTGGTTACATCCGAGGTCATACCTTCCAGGTCATTTGCGACTTTCTCAGCCATATGAAAACCCTAATACATAAAAATTGGAAATCAAAAGGACTCTGAAAGTAGTCTTGACACACAATAATAAAAATCGGACCAGTAACTACAGAATTGGGCACACGTTACTCATAAACTAGACCAGGATATTAACTTACTGAGTCAAGGGATTTAATGTCTTACTGTTCATTACTTTTCGTAGCTCAGTGAAGGATAGTTATTTATTTTCCACCAAACTAAGGACAGTGCCGCAGCTAGCCTTTTTTCAAGTGGGGGGGGGGGGGGGGGAAGGGGGGGTTCAAATCTAGATATTAGAATAAGGGGTCAAGTATACTAATAAAAGCTAATTGAATACTAATACAGTTACAGTTAGCAACATCATAAAAATATTTGTAAGCTTATCGTAGATTTTTGAAATTTATATTTAAACTTCTCAGTTTCTGTGCTCGTAACAAACTTTCCCAACTGAGATACACAAATTTTTATTAAAGGGCAATTACATCCATTTTGACATATGTTTTACTTTTGGATCACATACACAATAACTAAACACAAGAATTGCGGTAGGAATATGTTACGTACATCCGATACAACAATTTAATTACTGCATCACCAAAACACGACACAGAGACCGACATTGTTTTGCTGGAATGCGCAGAAATTAATGCCGACGGATGTCACTTATCGATTTCGACTCGCAGCCGATTGAGATAGCTGTGTTGGCTGTGAGTAGCTCAAACGTCTGACGGCCTTAGCTGGCCACAGTACCGTCGGAATCGATAGGCATCGATAGGCACCGTCTGTCGGCATTAATTTCTGCATGTTCCAGCAAAACAATGGCGGTCTCCGTATCGTGTTTTGGTGATGCAGTAATTAAATTGTTGCATCGGATGTACGTAACGTATTCCTATCGCAATTCTTGTGTTTAGTTTTTGTGTGACCCAAAAGTAAAACATGCATGTCAAAATGGATGTAATTGCCCTTTAACATAAAAGTGTGTTATAAAAGATAAATACATTCAGTTTGGTTAGTTACATATTTTGTGAACACAACACTTTAGAAATTTAAGCTACAGCTTACCTCTTCTGTACATTTCGATGAATTGACTGGTGACCAGGCAACGCTTTGTTTTAGTTTTGAAAAGAGACAAGTGCGGATGGCATAGGCTGATTGACGGTCTGACTGTCTATCAAATGGACCAGCAGGGCAAGGTACTTCAACACGGTCTCCAAAACGTGATTTAGGCCAGTTAAAAGCTCCATGTTCTACCCACGTTACTTCTTCGGAGCAAAAGTCTGCAAACCAAAAAAAAAATGGCGGAGTTACACCATTAATACAGTTAGCACAGGGAAGTAGCCGGTAATACTCAAAGATTTCACTGCCTACGTAACTTTTCTTTTTTGTGAATTGCCTCATAGGGATTAACGTAGTAAGATTTTACTGATACCGAACCAAGGGCGGGTTGTTGCAATCCCAAAGTAGTACTCCATTTTCGTAAAAATTTTCTATTTCGTAAAACTTTATGTAGGCTAAGTAGCTTTAAATAAATGAAAAAACTATGTGGTACGCACAATCCACACACTTATTGAAGCACACATTTCTTAAAAATTCTGTTATATTTGTATCGCCTTGTATCGAAAAATTACACGAATATCAGAATTACACAAATTTTTCCAAAAGATATCCCTTACATACACTGTCATTCCCGTTTGCTGGTTTTTCCAGATTTAAAAAAATAATTTGTACCTTAGAATTTATGTTAAAATTGTCCTCTAAATTTAAATAATGAACAGTAAGGGCTAGCAACTTGTAGTTTGCACCGCTGGAGTATAGGCGAAAATTAACTTGTTGATGTGCCCACCTGTGGCCGGCAGCCCACACATCTTTAGTCGCCACACGCAAATTTTAATCGACACAGTCAACGATGTGAGCACTTCATAGTGAAAAATCAGTAAGTTTTTGATGGGTGATTTGGGGGGCATTGCCCCAAATTAGGGGTCTGGGGGTGAACCCCGTCGCAAGCCGATCCTTAAGAAATTTAGGAGTACAAACTAAACATTTCCTAATAGGGTTTGCAGAATTTTTGGTGCAGTACGGAATTAATTTTTTGGCCTGAAAATGTGTACTTTTGCTGTATAAACTGTATAAACTTTACTTTTTTGGAATTTGAAATTGGCCAATCACAGTCCCCGTTTCACTGCAGCACGCTTTTTTGTAAGCGACCTCCAGAATATATTGTTGATAGGCCACGGCACCAACTGGAACCATCGTTCGATGTTGGAGACGTATTTTTCGTATGAAAGAATTAAAACTGAGAAAAATCGGAAACTTCTAAATACACAAAAAAAAAAAAACAGGAATTCAGGAAAGAGAGCCCTATAGCCTTCCTAAGCAAAAAAAAGTGAACATTTTTGGGACAACTTTTAAATTTGATTATACTACAGCTCCTGTAAAACCGGGCACCAGCCAAGGACCTATTACCAATCAACTCTTAATAAGAACAAACGCATATTATTTTGGTAGTATTATTTAATTTTATTCATGCAGTAGGAATTAAAAAAAAAAATATTAACGATGTCAATTGTCGGGATGCGACAATAAAGAAGTTCGAAAGTGAGAATGTCATTAATCCACTGTTGTAAATTATGAGCAATGTAGTGGCCAAAGTGGCTCACCCTGCTGAATTTTTAGTCGCCAAATGACTGCGTTTAATCGCCAGCTGGCTAGTGGCCGGTGCCAATTTTCCCCGATACACTGGAGAGCTGGCAAAGAGATCTTTGAAATGGCTTTTAAATATTAAAAGCTCCGCACAAGAAGTGAAAATTTGTGCGAGTTGGTATTTTCCTTCTTGAACTTCATTGGTTTTGTGTGCTGTCCTCTGTTGCTTTCTGATTATCTACTTGGTATCAGGCAATTCCTACTATGTTAATTTATGTCTTTACGCAAATGTATCAGAAAGGCATGAAAGTATTCTTACCAATTTTTTCGCAAATCTTGCCCGTGAACCCAGGTGGACAAAGACAATGGAATCGATTAATGTCATCGATGCACGTGCCTCCATTTTGACAAGGGTCCGACACACATTCATTTATGTTAACTTCACAATTCTTGGCTGAAAAACAGTAAACAAAATCCAATAAGTGGAGTTGTTCAAATATATTTTTTATGAACTATTTTTTTAGAATAAAAGTTTGTGACTTCATCCTTAAATCCAAACTCATATATAAATGACAAGAGACGATACAACAGGCTTTCAGTTACAAGTTTCTTGAAGACAGTATGTTTAAAGTGGCATTATCACAGATTGAAAGTGTGCAGAATCTGGCAACATCTAGCGCTGTCTAGTAATATCTAGCACTTGCTTGCACCAAGCGAAGGAATGCACATTGGCATTCTTTTAACGAAACAGACAAGCCATGACCTCCTTAATTATTGAGTGAAAATTTGGTACATCCTCATGCACCTGGGAGCAGGCTGTAAAGGTTAACAGTATCATTGCTGCTGGATGTGTGCCCTGGTATTTTCATTCACTTTTCAGTCGGTGATAGTGCCACTGTATAGTTTACTGGCTGTACCCCCAGCGTAACATACACTCTCGTCCGCCCTGTTCCACTTCGATCCCCTGCCCCCCCCTCGCATTCCCGCCACTGTGTGATTTGAATACCCCCATCCTTGCTCCCTTCCCTTGGAACGCCTGGTGTTTGGTCTTCTTAGGGAAGTAAATAGCATTTTCAATGGAGGGCACCAGTCTTATTCTCATGCCACTGAATTGTCTGTTTCTCTGTTTTGATAGCAAATGCGATAAACCCGCAACCACGATCGTGCATGTAGCGATTGTTACTCGGCCAACTTTGAAACTACTCAACTCTGCTCTAATAGTACAGCATTATTGAAATAATGATTGTTACAGGGCACACCCGTTCACAATGTCGTCCGCTCGCCCTTTTTCATTGCTACCGTGATAGACTGGACCTTTTCTCATGGCGAAAATGAACCTGCTTGCCCTCTTTCATTATAGTGCATGTTGAATTTGCTGGTCATGATACCTGATAAGGTCTGATCCCTAACGATGCATCCTCACACTCCATATATATATATATATATATATATATATATATATATATATATATATAGATTCAAGAAATTCTTATAGCGGGTAGGTACAAAAAAATCTCTCCTCTCAAAATAAATGGCAAGACGTCAAAGATAAGTTGAATACAATTGAACATTTCAATATGAAGTCTGTCACAGCACAGCCTTGGAAAATCCTTTCAAGGTCATTCTAACTTTCGTTGTAATTGTTGAAAACTTGTTTATTGTAAACACTTGGGGAATCAAATGCAAAATGAACGTAATTCAGTTCAGAATAAAGACAATTATGATGAAAATAGCAAAAACGTGCTAAACTAGCAAAAAACATTCGGGAACCAAGGGGCAACAATGGAACAACATGCAGTGTAAATTGCATATGCGAATCAACAACAGAGACTGATGACCTAACTTCTTGACCCTCAGCCATGTACCCAAGACATGGTGGCGTAGCCAGGGTAGGGGTCGTGGAGGGAGGGGAGTTGCGTACCCCCCCCCCCCTCACCGTGCTACCCACACTCCATTCATTGTTACTGTTAAGCAAAATTACACCCCTCCCTTTACGCCTATTTTTTAGTCTTTGCCCCCTCTAGCAAAAATGTTGGCTCTGCTTCTGCCCAGACAGGCCGTTCTCATACGTACATCTGTTAGTTGCAAGATTTTATGGCATGTTCTCTTGGTTCACATTTCAAGGCCTTGATCACTGCACTGTGTTTTGGTTGCTTTGCTTGAGTTCCCAGGGAAGGAACCCATATGAAGTTGCATTTCTAGTTTAGACTTGGTTTCTTTCGTTCATGCCAACACATAAGGGTTGGGAGTTGAGGGGTTGAGGCAATCAAGATCTAGCATGTTAGGGAAGTAGGTGAAGTGAAAGGCTGTCATTCTACCCTATAGCACAGGAGGAGAGTACGCTACAATCAAATCATAAAATAATGATCGTGCTTGATGTTCCTTAATGGACATTTATGTGAGCAATAATAATATTTAAAAGGCTTGGAATACGCTTATTTCATGGTTGTTTGTCTTCAACTCAACAGGAATAAAGTCAATAGAAAGCAAACAATAATACTCTATGGGACCGGTGATAATTTATTGCCGGAGGGCGGAGGAAATGGGGGTAGGGGGGAGGGGGTGTCAAAGGTTTTTTTAGGCCCTCTAGATGGTAAAGTCATGCATTTTTTTTAGGCTCTGTGTAGGTACGGTAACACAGAAAAATCACTGACCATCGTTAAAATTCCACTGCACTTTCAGTCGTTAAAATTTAAATAAAAAAAACCTCATAATGTCCTGGTTTCTTGGCTTCTACATGTTTTAGATGCTCACTTTGTATTAGGTATAGTTATTGTAAGCAAACTGTGTGTTCATGGTATCTTATTGTATGAATCTCTAAACAAAACGGATTTAACTTAAAACAGTACATTTTTTAATATTATCTAGAACATTTTAAAACCAACCTAGCCCTTTCATAAAAAATGAGGCACTTTTTCCTCACCAATTCCACCTTTTCCTATAACTGGACTTGTCACGCAGACTGCTACTTATTTAGCTTGGCTACAGGAAATCGTCCACATGCCGTCTCAATAGGCATAAGAAAGCTTACTTTTGTTTGGCAGAGGTGGTAAGATTATTTTCAGATGTTGGGTCGTGTGATTTTTTCAGGGTCTTGCAGGGAGACGGGAGGTATCGAAAAGTTAGTGGTCACATTTTTATTTCCTACCGCCCCAACCCCTGGCCAACAAGATGCTTTTTGCATGGCTGTAATGTGTCTGAGGCGCAATATTGAATTCCTAGGGATGATTTTCTCGTATGGTTACAGTTCTTCAATTATTATACAAGATGAAATGGTGGCCTCTCCTCGGGTTCCTTCGCTGTGGTACGCTAAACGAATTTTGACATAGTTTATGTTATTATGGACAAATTACATTCAGTTTGTATAATTAGTATTCATTCACAACTCGCTAGATAATTACAATTTTAGATGTTAGCACTAATTAACATGTTGCATTAAAAGTTTATTAACGGAATGACCTTGAAAGAAGACACCAAGGTCATTCAACATCATCACCAGGGGCATAATGGGAGGGCAATTTAGACCTGGAAAATGGTTAACGTAGGCCCTGTCTTGTGGCATTTTGTGGAAATCGATCATCGTGAAAAAGTTCAATTGGTCGCCTATAGGCCCCACGGAAAACCGGGAGGTACGCCCGTACGCCCTGAGACTTTCCATAAACTCGGCTAACAGCTTAGTGACCGATTTTACGAAAACCAATTGCTTCCACCGAATGTGACATCACTGGTCAGTAGATGCACATGTCACCGAGTAAGTATTGTCAAGAAACAGGCGTTTTTAGAAATGTGCACAAGAAACAATGAGTACCATTACAAGTTCAGTCAATGTGCACCACGGTAACCAAAGGGAGCTGCTGAGCAGTTTTAAGTTAATTGCCGACAGTCTAAGGAGAGGAAAGGTTGCTCAGTGGAGTAGATTCAAATACCGGAGGCAGGAGCCCAGTCTAGCCACCCCTCCCCCACCACACCCTTCATAAAACAAGAAAAATAAGTTTTTGCTACATAAGGCGAGAAACAGAGCCAAATGGAAGCAGCCCTACCCGCCGCCATCACCAAGAAAAATAAATAGCTTAAAGTACTATTAAGTTTTAGACATATTTAAATTGGGATTAGTGTCCCCCCCCCCCCCCCCCCCTCTTCCCCAGTCACTGGGCCTGGATGCGGTTGCCTCCTCAGCCTTATTTCAGTTACTGTACACTGGAGTGCTGACCCCAGTAAGACAACTCGTTTTTAGCAATTCTGTGCCTGTGGAACTTTTAGAAAGCAAATTTTCTGAATTTTTTCAATTGCAATAAATGCCTTTATTTGTCTACTTTTGCCAAACTAACCTGTAGATACAGGTCTTTGGGGAAAGTACTTCCTTCCTCTCCCCCCCCACCCCTCCTCCCACACAGCACTTCCCGAGTGCACTACTGCCTTAACTAACTGTGGGTCTGTACAGCACAACACCATTAACTACTGCAATTGTAGTCCATACTAAAAAAGGAAGCCTAGATGCACATAATCAAGCTTGAAACTGTTTAAATTGCCAAGCAGACACCAGCATGTTTGGAGTGGAACATTAAAATATTAATGACATCTGGGAAACATATTGTGCAAAGAAACCCAGTGTTTTTTCTTCTTCTTTTTTAAAAATTGCTTTACTGCAGAAGAGTTGGCTGTCTTTTTCTTTTCTTTTGAGCACTCAGCGACCTTTTTTTTGACGATGAAACATACAGCTGTTGGATTGTAAAAATATTCAAGGATTTCACAGTTTATATAACCGTTGCGTATGTGTAGTGAGCTGACACATTTAACAACACGCTATCTGAGAAATACGTTGTGGAAACTGTTGGTCAAGAGCTGCAACTTTTCTTGCAGTTTAAAACTGTATATTGAATGAGTAGGTTTTGGTGAAGTGGGAGAAAGTGTACTTCGTCCGGCTGTGAATTTTGAACTGTTTTAGACAGAACCTATTCCTAGCTTCCATTTTGTACTGTTAGTATTGCCAGTTTTTAAATTGTACGCATCATCCAGACAATACGTGTATACTATACAGGTTGGGGCAAAAGTCTGATTCCCTCTAAATAAAGTGCAGGACATTAAAGATAAATTAAATGTATGATTGAAAAGTTCTATAGGAAGTAAGCCACGCTGCAACCAACGATGACCTTGGTGCCCTTTTTCAAGGTCATCCCGATTGTAAATTTTCCCTGAGCATCTTAGACCACTATGATAAATTTGAAAGATGTAGGGAGTCATTAAATAATACTAACCCTACAAAGCAGAATGACAATCACTTAAATTAAATGCAAATGTTATACAGAGGAAAACTTCAATAAATATGTGAAACGTGTCACGCAGCGAAGAAACCGCTCCAATTTACTTCACTGCCCGATACGTTTAGCTTACAGTACTTATAAACGTTTTCTTTTTTCCAAAATATTTTCATTTACTAATCGATTTTTTTCTGTTGGGTTTATTGGGTTAATATTGTTTAATGGTTTACACTAGTGGCCTAAACATAATGACCTTGAAAAAGGGCACCAAAACCCCAATATCACCCTTGGACACACGGTTACATGTTATTACTTCGCCAACAATTTATCGCACAGACATTTCATCATAGCCAATTGATAGCTGAGCAATATATCGCTGCGTCTCAGTTTGTCACGGTGACATGCAAGGGTTGCTAATTCGAACCAGCAGACAACATAAACCTTCCAGATCCCACGTATCTAATAAATTGCCAAAAAGTAGGTTCCCAGGCAACCAGTTAGCTTTGAGAGGGGTCCCCGGGGACACCAATTAAAGCGAGCATGCAAGTCCAGTGGTCAGCGTCCTCGTCTGCGAACCTAGTGAATGCCGGCTTGAATCCCACGGCAGACCCAAATATCCTATTAAAAAAAAAATCCTTCAGGTCTGAGGAGGTTATGGATTTCTTTCTGTGATTAATTAAACCGGAAATAACAGAATATAACGGAAATAACGTGTTGCTCATATTGCACTGCTTACTCCCGCATTCTCTCTACCAACGCCGCAGCACAATGCTGATCACCAACAAGCTTTGATTGATTAAGTTCTTTGATTTTTAAGTTCTGTAGTTAGAATTTTTGAAGTTTTAAGGTTTAAAATTTTACTTTATTGAATAAAGATTAGTCATATTAAATAATACTAATTAAAACATGCGATGAACTTTCAAGTTTTAAAAAATTATGAGCATGTGCAACGAATTCAGAATGACGCCTCCCAAGGTTGTTTTATTGAATAGTAGCAGTCATGCCAGGCTTCGTCTGGGGTTTTGTTTCACCCGTGGTTGTTTCTCAGTTTTCGGCCGGTGTTGCCTAAACGTCAACAAAACTCGGAAAAATTCTGGAAAAAATTACCGCACACTTTCCGGAGTTTTTTCCGGAATTTTTTCCGGAATTTTTCCAAGTTTTGTTGACATTATGGCGTTTCACAGTACGACAATTAACGATGTTTTTAAAGTTGTTGCCTAAATGTTGATTACATTGACTTCCTGTAATATTCCCTTTTTCCTCCCATCCCTCCCCTTTCCTTCCCCCTTTCTTGCCATTATCTCCGTGCCCTCTCCCTCACCTCTCCTATCCTCTTTCCTCCCTTCCAATATTTTACTAACAGTCCGTCTGCTTTTCGTCATCTCCTTTGCTACATGTAGTTGAATTTGGATGGGTAGTTGAACTAAATACTGCCCCCCCCCTCCTCCTCCTCGAGCCCCTCCTCCGTTTGCAAGATATTGCAAAACCAGATTCGGTCTCCATCCCAAACAACCCCAAAAAAATTACTTTCTAGGTTCAGTTAATAGATCATTATATGTTTAATGGTAACAGATGCAGTGCCCCCCTCCCAATCTGTTCAGTTATTACAGCATTAGAATACCAAGAGCATGGCTAACAGACGCATTGCACAACACATGGGCATTTTCCGTCCACTCCCCCCCCCCTTCCCCCTCCATTCCCAATCGATCACTTTGGTCAAAGAATTAACACGCTCGCCTGTTTTCATTGTTGGGGTGGGGTTTCTTGCGGTACTCATCTAATTTGCTGTGAAACTTTGCTTTATAATGTAAGATTAATTAAAATATGCAATGGATTGTCAGTGCGATGAATTGTCCGTGCAACGTGTTTGTACACGCGATGAATAGTTTCGCGATGCATTGACTGCAATGCACTGTCCGTGCGATGAATTGTTGGCAATGTATTCTCCGGATACCTGGGGGCACCATGGCTGACTACCTATATAAATGTTCAATCATATTCAATTTATCTGTAATGTCCTGCATTTTATTTAGAGGGAAATTGTTTGCGCGACCCTATATACAGGGTGGTCAAAAAGTCCGAACACTGACGAACGTATTCCAAGTGGCACAAGTTGTCAGTAAAACTAGGGTGGCTGAAAGGAGCACCCACAGGGTTCGACAAAGGAATGTCTTAACATAATACTACCACATTGGCTCGTGACCCTGCGCGGCTAATTGTGGAACGACCGGTCGTAATTTCAGTGATAATAAATAGCTGTTAAAAATATCACTCGTGTTACGATTAGTCCGGGCCCACTTGCAACAGTACGAAACGACCTTGATGCAGATACAGACATGGCTTCTTCAAGCCTAGGTCGACTGAGGTAGAAATTGCATGTTTTGCCTCCCAGTTCCATGCCAATCTTAGCAAGGGCTGCAAAATTAAAGCCTTATAAAATAAGTATATTGTGATATCAAATAAACTCGCCTGGAGCTTAGAACTGGAACCATCAGTTTCTCTCCCAAACGGACTTTTGGAAACAGACTATGAAGCACAAGTTAAATATGGATACTCCTACATCCTATGGACATATAGTCATTTATGATCTCCTGGTACAACGATGGAGTAGTAACAAAAAACTATGAGAATTCAAGCAGGTAATTACAATGCTAACTTTTAAAGAAATGCTTTTACATCATTATTGCAAATTGAAGAGTTGTTGGGAATCATTAAATACTATCAACCCCCAAAACAGCATGAAAATTACTGACGTAAACCCAAAGTTATGAACAAAGTAAAACTGATAAAAATAAAATGGTTTCCTGCAAGTGCTATATGTCAGGCAGTGATGCATGCAGTGTCACTGCCCGAGACATTATACTTGCAGGTAAGTTATTGTAGAAACATTATTTTCCATTACAAAATATGCGTATTATGGCTGTACTAACCTTGAAATCCCGGCAAACAAACGCACTTGTATTCCGTTTCTGATATGTTGTGGCAAGTTCCGCTGTGCTGACAAGGTGATGACAAACATGGGTTGAATTTGTTGCACGTCTTTCCGTAAAAACCATGTTTACAGTCGCATCGGAATGTACCAGATCCCGTACTGTGACAGGATGCTTTATTTTCACAGGGAGGAGGACGGATGGAACATGGGTCAAACACAGAACAATTTTCCCCAGAAAAACCTTCGACGCACATGCACTGGTAAGCACGATCCGAAGTGTTGTGACACGTTCCGAATTCACCACACGGCTTAAGAACACATGCATTGAACAAGTTGCACGTTGAGCCATAGTAGCCTTTATCACAGTCACACAAAAAACCAGGATCGCCACTAATCGGGATACACCTCCCACGTTTACATGGTTGACGCATACAATCTGCCAAAATAAATGAGTTGCTATTAGAAGTGTAAAAATACAATTTAACATTACATGAAGCTTTACATTACATATAACATTTAAGAAACCAAACATATTTCAGTACACTCTGATAAATATGAAACTAATTGATTCTTTTTTTTTAAATAAACAATAAATCACAAGGTAAAGGGTTAACGAAACAAACATTTTGCATTAAAGACTGGCCTTGTAAGAAAGTCAAAGTTAATGACTTAATTTCTACAGCATTCTGCAGAAAATAAATAAACAATGTCTTTTTTAAAACTTGAAAACTAAGTTTAATACACCACTCCGAGATAATTGTCATTGGGGAAAAGGGGGGATTGGAAGTTTATGGGTGAAGACCTTCCGAAATGTGTTAGCTTCCCCTTAACTTGTCCAAAAATTTTTTGTCTCCCTCCTTTAAGAAGCCCCACCCCCCACCTTTTGAAAAAACAAAAAAATATTAGCATTATACACCCATAATAGTAAAAACTCCAAAGTACAGTTATCTTCCAAACCACCAAAGTTTTTTTTAGCCAACATTGGTAGAGTGAGTGTTTGGATACCGTGCCTTTATGCATTCCCGTACACACTAGAACCAGAAATTATCGACTGCATAGCGTACAACACACTTACTTAATGATGCCAAAACCCATCACTGTAAATGTAAAGTTGATGTCTGCATTTTTTTTAATTTGTATTCGGTATTGTAAAGCTTACGGAAACTGGTAGGTTCAAGCTGGGTTTAAAGTCTGACTTTTGAAACTGACTTTAAGCATTTTTTAAGGGATGTTTCTTGCAGGGAAAGGGACAGACCAGTGTACCCTGAAAGTACTTGACCGTAGTCTCTATATTACTTCTGTTGTCTAGCGAAGGATTGCTGGATAGCCTCCTATCGTATACGATCGCAGAAGTGAACACACCGTTGTCACTTAATTTAAACAAGCCTGTTGCAAGGTATGCTGCTACCACGTGTTGCAGATATTTGACATGATTGAGAAAACATTGCCTGTCGTAATCGATAAAATATTTTTAATTGCATTATTGTTTACAGCGGAGTTCAGTGCCAAAAGATGAATCAATTATCTTGTCTTTTAGGAACTTTTTCAAATAATGCTGACGCACATTTTTTTGGGGATAAAATGCACAGCATAGATTGTCAAAAATAAACTGAAAAATTATGGTTTTTCTCCTCCCCCTTTTAGAGCCATTGAAAATGTTGATCTCCATTGAAGTGTAGCAAAAAATGTGCAGCCTCTGCAACGGTCTTTTCTAACCCCCCTAGAAATTGAGCGGTTGTTTGTGGTCAGGTACAGCATTCCAAATTTTATCAACTTAAGGGACAATTGATTTATGCCGGTTTGTGTGTTGCACGACAAGATTTTGATCTATTATGAAAATAACATCAGAGTTAAGAGTGATGCAGTCAATAATAATTGACTGATACAAAGGAAATGAAGCAACTGAAGCAACAGTTTATCAATGAAATGTTTTTCTGAGCATTATGCATTTCTATTTTTACTAGTAAAAGCTTAACATTTCAAAGTTTGCAGCAATGCTGGACCAGATTTCACTATTTCAACTTATACGTAGTGAATTTAGTAATTAACGATTAGCATCCACATAATGAAAAATGTTGGAAGGAAATTAAACAAACATGTACACTTACAATTGGATCTAGTACTAGATGTGGTAACTTCACTTCCAAGCCCCAATTCTTGGTGATTCCAAGCATACACTCGATATTCATAGTCTGTCCAGGGTTTAAGATCTCGCAGTTCTGCGCAGAATCCAGATCCATCGAATGTCATATTTTCCTTCGTGACATTGACATCACGCACACCTTCTATTCCCGGAGCCGCTGATTCACGGAAACGTACCAGGTAACCAACTGCAAGACCAAGGATGGGACGATCCCAACAGATTTCAAGGGAATTTCCAGTTGGATTGCGGTCACGGATGAAACGAGGTTCTAGAATCAATAGACACATTAACATTAGCACTTTTTAATTTGAGAAACATTGTTTTTGTTTTGTGTAAAATATTTTTCTACTAAACCACTTAGTTTTCATTATAATGTTCAAATTTATTGCTGCGACCACTGAATAAATATAGAATAAATTAGAAAAATGTAGTCAAAACAGTTTTAGCGATGCAAAATTTCTATTCTGCGCACTTTAACAGGTTTGGTCCCTTTACTCAACCATCTTTACTTTTTTTGTGGCTGTAACTCTGGCAAGTGAACAAATCCATCTAATTGTGCTACTGACCAATTATGTGATCAGGTACCGAGTTGACAGTACAGCTTTTCCCCCAACCCCATTGAGCTGATCAGTCGAACAATTGAGCTTAAGTTGGTATGTAGTAGCGTACAGCTTTGCAGACCCATAGCAAGCTTATTTAAATTTAATAAATATAATAACTCTTTTAGTATTTCGAATGACAGTGGGTTCATAAGGCTATAAGAATAGTGTGACTGATAGCAAAAGCATGGTTAAAAGTAAAGTGAACTTAACTACTTAATCAAAAGCACACATCATAGGAGTTATATTTCTCTTCAAAAGCATGGTTAAAAGGAACTTAAAAAGGAACTTTAAAATAAATCAAAAGATTAAGTTCAAAAATACAAACTCTAAAGAGATAAAGAGAGCATGAGTTTTTTCTAGAGGCTCACTGGCCCCTATTTGAGTCAAAAACACCAAAACAAAGCTGATTTTGCTTCGCTAGATAATACTTGAGCAAGAAAATAGCTAGAGCTGATATGATGCCATAAATCATGGGCTGGCAAAGCTACAACCCAGCCCCCTAAGATGTTTTAAGGTCAGAAATCGTAAAACGAGGTTATTTCACGATTTCTGACCTTAAAGCATTTTAGATCGTAAGTTTTCTGTAGAAATTGATAAAAGCTTCATGCATTCAAGGAATTAATGTTTCCTCCCCTTAAATCGTGGTTTTACTGCACCAAAATGAAGTAAAAGCTTCATACATAAAGCAAACTAAATAAACCAGTAAACTCATAAACCAAACCAAACTCCTGAACAAATGAGAATAAAGGCATTGTGTTAATGCTAGACCGAACCCAAATCACTAACGTGAACCGGAAAAAATGAACATGCTCGTTCCTGCGGGGCTCGTTAATCGGCTTCTGACGTGAATGATCACATAAATGCTGAATTTAACGTTACTGAGTTAGTTAGGCATAACACCCTTCCTGGACAGAAGTAAGATTGGAATTATAACTTTTTATGGCACACCCCCTTTTTTATAGAATTAATTTTAACATCCCATGGTCATTTAATAGGTAGTTTATGGTACTATCATTTCCTTCACTAGTGTGACTGCAAAGTAACTGTATCAGCTACTGTTACTTTATTTACACCAGTAATTGCTTGTTGCAAAAGTAAATATATATATATATTATATATATATATTTATTTACGTTTTGCCAGTACATAAAAATGGGAACCAATTCATACAGGACAGCTGTGTATAAAGCTCCTGTTAAGCAAGAACGCTCTTCAAAACTAACCTGATATGCTCTTGATATCTATTTCTACTGCAGTTGTAACTGAACGCACTGGTGACCCTCCATCTTCAACCAACACTGTCAGGCGAACCTGTTTCATGTCTGCATCAAGACTCTTGACTAGTTTTAAGTCACCATTGTGAAGGTCCATACTGAAGCGATCACTGTCATTACTGGGTTCTAAGCTGTAGTACAATTCAGCATTGTAAGCCATACTGTCGTTGTCGTGAGCTTGGACACGCAGTAGAGTTGTTCCCACTGGCACAGCATACGTTACCTGAAACAAGTGTAAAGTATTCCATAAGCAAATTAAATTTTAGATTCAGGGTATATACTAAGACTAGTGTAAAGTCTGAATGGTCAAGTTTTATCCTAAATAAGCTCTGGTGTTCTGTGTACACCAAATTAGACACGGTGCAACTAAAAGGCCTCGCCAAACTTGAATGATAGATCCTACACATCAAAGCCACAAAGAACATCTATATGCACATAGGCCTGGGAAGCGTCACTTTCCAAATTATATATCCAGTCAGTTTAATCCGTCCTGCCAAGCAGATGTTGTGGCCCTAACGTGACCACGTAAACAGCATTTCATATTTGTTGGCAACCCAGCAACAACTTTACTGACCTTACTGGGAAACAATGGCAATGCAAATGGCTGACTTGGACTTGAATAGTGGAGGTGTCCGCTTGTGTGGTGCATGCAAAACTTAAAGAGATCTGTAATTTGTCCTACATAGGTCACAGAGCACGTACGGTCCTAGATATCAAAGAAAAAACTCAATATAAACGTAGGTTTGCACAGCTCTCCTTTTTAACAAATCACCTCCCAAACCCACCACCCCAAGCCACTGAAACTCTTGATTGCTGCAGACAGTTTTGTACCGCCATAACACTGCACACCCGTAGCTCTATTGATAGTGTGGTCGTTAGGCCGTATCACACTCTCTCAAGCAATCAAGAGTTTCAGTGGTTTGGGATGTTGGCTTTGGAAGGTACAGTTCGAAAGGAGAGCTTTACAGATCTAGGCTTGTAAGTACTTTTTTCTTATATCTAGGAACCACCATTAAAGTTAGGGCAGACCATTTTAGTTACACCCTTTTATTTTTACAGGTTATTAAAGAGTAACATGCGTGTTATAATAAGTTAGTTGTAATTATAAGTTCGTATTTGTCCCACACAAGCCAAACGAAGCAGCTTGTTCTGCGATTATACTGTCACCTCGCCACAACAGTAAAAGCTTAAGTTTTGTCTTTGCTCGGTATGAAAAAAAACCTATTATTAACTTGATTAATACAATTACAGCAAATAGTTGAATTTAAATGTAAATTCAAGGCTTTAAGTTTTATAAAGCAATATTAACACATGTATGTCATGGCTCATGGGGACGTTTCAACTTCAACTTCCTGCAGGCCTTGTCTTTGCGGACGTTGCCCTTTCACAGTGGGCCCCTCATTCCGTTTGTTGCCAGTTGCAGCCAACCATCATGATGGCCAGGGACGTTTTTACGGGGGGGGGGGGGGGGGGGGGGGGCCCCCCCCCCCCCCCCCCCCCCCCCAATGTTTGGCCAGTCGGCAAATCAGTTGGCAAAATATTACATAATTTTTGGTTGGTCGGCAACATTACATAATTTTATTTTTGCTAGATGGAGTGCCACCTTGTCAAAATGATAGTAAAAAATTGTAATATTCTGTGATATCGTTTTGACGTAAAAAACTACGACTATGAGTGCTACTACGTGTTCGTGATGACGTCAAGTAAATGCCTCGCAGTAAAAGTAAGGCTTATGTCCCTTTGATGTGTAACAAATAAAGGTGAAGAGTCGGTTCGGTAAGTATAGATGAGTTTGACATCAGCCGGGGTTGCAAAACCTCCTCAAAAAAGAATAAAGATGGATTGCATCATGTGTAAAAGCCATTTCGACAACAACTATCGAAACATACTCAAACAGAGATACCATGGTGGACAAAGGGTGCCTGTGAAAGAAATCGAGGTTCCCTCAAACCCTTTTTTGAACTTGCAGCGAGTGGAGAAAAAGAAAAGACCTAACCAGCACTCGGCTACAATCGTCACACTCGGAAAAGGTTTATACCACGCGCCATGGCTGTTTGCTGTGACGTGCTTATCACGTGACTGGGCTAGTTCAATCAGACGGCCAAACAGCCGTTGTTCTCGTTCGTCATTGGCTAACTCATGGTGACGTCACGGCAAACAGCCATTGCGCATGGTTTAAACACGGAAAGCCAAAGGCTCAACAAGAGTTAAATAAAATCAGATGCAAACCTATTTACGTTGGCTTTTGGACTTATATCATAGACTGAGAGGAGAATAGAACCCACGAACTTTGAAACCAAAGGCCAGAGGTCCTACTGCTCAGCCATACTGACACGGCCAAAAGGAAACATTAAATGCTGCCTACATAGGTATGCACAAGGCATAGGACATTTTGAACGCTATTTTAATGGACTACAATGTTGTTGTCGTTCATCTTCTTGTTTGGGAAACTATGCTCTCACCTAGATATCGAACCAGTTAACCGATCTTCAAATTTTATATTTTAAAATGTAGGTATTAACAAGGGCCAGCGCATTTTTAACGCCGTTTTTGACTAATTTCTCTCAAAAAGCGTTCAGCTTAATTATCTCATTAAAATTCTAGTTATTTGATTTACCTGAAATGTCTCCAAGGGGGAAAAAACGCAGATATTAGCATAAAATAAAACGCTTAAGTGTATAAAATACGGATGTAAGCTTTAAAAAAACTTAATGCCCTAAAGAAACAGATACAAAAAAACCTACATGTAAGCCATCAGCGTCGTACCAACGCGTTTAAAATAAGCTCCAGCTTGTTTTTTGGGATGCTGGGGTTTCTTTTACACGTATTAGTGCGATACTGATGGCTTACATGTCATTTTCTTGTAGCCGTTCGTTTAGAGCATTAAGTTTTTTAAGGCTTACATCCGTATTTTATACGATTAAGCGTTTTTTTTTAATACTAATATGTCTTCCGCAAGAATCGTTACAGAAACCAAAAGTGGGTTTGAATCAGTGTATTCATTAGGTTATTAAACTTTTTTAGACCAGCAAACAATGAAACCATGGAATACAGAGCTGTCGTACTCTATGGTATTAAAATAAAAAAATACTACAAAAGCGCAATTTGACTATAGACTGCACTTTAGGAGGTTCTTTAAAATTTATTAAAAAACTTAACCAACTTCTCCGATTTAATTAAATACTGATGCTAACCTATTTACGTTGCCCTTTTAACTTAATATGACAGACTGCGTGAGTGGGGAATCGAACCCACGACCTTTGATTTGAAACCAAAGGCCGAGGTCCTACCGCTCAGCCATACTGACACGGCCAAAAGGAAACGTCCATAGGCAGTATTTAACGTTTCCTTTTGGCCGTATAAAATGTAAAGATCGGTTAACTGGTTCGATGTCTAGGTGAGAGCATAATTTCCCAAACAAGAAGAACAACAACAACCAGAATATGTCTCATTAAAATAGCGTTCAAAATGCCCTAGGCATTGTGCATACCTACGTTTTAAGCTATAAAACTTGAAAATCGGTTCATTGGTTCGATCTCTGAGAGTAAAATTTCCCCAATAAGAATATTGTAGTAACATTAAAATAGCGTTCATAAGGCCCTAGGCCTTGCTCATACCCACATTTTAAGCTATAAAATTTGAAAATCGGTTCATTGCTTCGATTTCCAGGTGAGGGCCTGGAGGCCTGAGGCCCGTGAAGGCCAAACGGGTTCGATTGTTGCCATTAAAAGTTGTAATGGGGTGAAATAATTATAACACGACCCCAAATACCTAATTTCGTTGGTCTATGACAATTGTGGGGGAACTATAGGTTTTCAAAGTATGATGTTTAACTTGGAAGTTCATGCTGAAGCTTACATATCGTGGTCCTTGATCTTCACTGTCATTCACATTCCAACAATGCAACTTTTTTCCGGTTGCCAAACATACCAACGCCAACCAGTCGTCTTACAATGCATAGTATTGTGACCGTTTTAACCCGGGGGGGGGTCATGTTTTGACGCACTTCTTTTATGTGCATTTTTCCGTAGGACAAAAACAGTAACAAACAGCAAAAATAGATTTCCTTGACACTTTATTAAATCGGCAAATTTCTGGTTGACACCCCTCCAAATTTTAGCCTTCCCGACGTCCCTGATGATGGCAACAGCTCAAGCTACATCACGCCACACGTGGACCGAGCGGAAGCAACGCCAAGACCACCACCCAAGTTGCTGTATTGATGTCTGCCGATACCTTGAATAAACCTGACTACCCGAGGCAAGATGAGTATTGACTTTGTGCGTTGAACAAAAGTGCGACATTGTAACCCAAAGGCCCTGAACTCACGGCATCCAACATCAACCTTGGCATTCACACCCCGCAACATGTACTTACCAAATGACTGAATTCATCACAACGGCAATTATAAAAGTCAAGTGAGATAAATGACTTGGTCCTTTGAAATCCAACGAATAGGTTAGCTCATGCTCATAGTTAAAATTACTTGGATGGTTAAGTAACCATGCTGTCACATAATCTTACCTCACTTCTGTAGATGTCAAAGTCAACAGTCGGCGTAAATCGATTGTATTCAAGAATGCGAACTCGCAGTGTCTCGTACACGACATGTTCATTCCCCATTGCCACCACCATAATGCTAAGAGTTTTGCCGAGGCGTAAATGAACATGGCTCTTGGTCAGCACTTTCCCAGTCTCCCGTTCTATTCGAAAATACTTGTGGTCGTGTACTTCATGAAGGGCATAGGTTATGGCAGTGTCGGGAGCGTCTGAATCGATCGCTGTTACAGTTGTGACCAACAAATCAGGCGGCGCATTGTAATGGAGTCTGGCCTCGTGACGCAGAGGAAGGAACCTCAGATCCCCCACAACTGCAAATAAAAAATAAAAAAAATTAACTATATTATTAGGCTGAAGTACATGAAAACAACTATTAACAGAACGCACTCTATTATGGAATTGACAGAACTCTTTATAAACTTCTGTTTTATATTGCAAAACAATGTCACTGGAAGCAAGGAAATGTATTTATTTAACCTAGCCTTAAAAAGCCAAGACAATTACTGGAAGAAAAACCTTGACAGAGATTTATATTTTTATTATTTTCCCGTGCCAGAGCATGGGCAGCTTTTGTGGACATTTCACAGAAGTGGTAAATACGAAAACTAAAACAAAACTACAATTAACTGAACAAAAAACCATTAGAGCTCGTATCCCTATACTCACAGCTGTGAAGGTACACAAATAAACACGGATTATAGAGTTCACTCGAACGAACGCAAGGACCTATGACGTGAACTCCAATTCCAGGGAACAAGGACTGTTTTTACTTGATGGTTATGTCAGAAAGAGAACGCAATTTGTGTTTGAAATGTTTAATGTTTGTGTGCATGTGGGTGCGTATTAATTTTGTGCTTGTGTGCGTAATTTGAGTATTATGCAGGCTTTTTTGTGTGTTTTGTTTTGTCTGTGTTTGTTTTATATTTTAAGTCTTTCGTGCGAGTGGCTATATGTGTATTTTGTGTGCATTAATAATTTGTGAAACAAGCAGACTCCTAGTTAAACAAATGCTTGTGTTTGATGGTTTATTTTTAGTTCTAGTTCGTGTGAGTAATTCTGTGTTCTTTTTGCGTATGTATTTTTAATCTTTCAATTATGTAGACGTTTTGCTGTTTGTGCCATTTGATTTACATGTGTTAGGCTAGTGGGTTTAGTTTACTTTTCGTTTCACGTGCGGGTCTATGTTGTATTTTCTGTGTGTATATTTTTGGGGTGAAATATCCAACTGTTTTGTTTGTTTGATTAGTGGTGTACTGTGTACATGCATGAGTGTGCATGGAGGCTGCCATGTCACAATCCTTGCTCCTGGAATTGGAGTTCAAATCATAGTTCGTTGCATTCGAGTGAACTCTAATCCGTGTTGATTTGTGTACCTTAAGCAGCTGTGAGTATGGGGATGAAATCAAAGTCAACTATGGATCTGTTATTTCTGTTGGATATGCTTGGTGTTTGGCCGCACACACACTGTTTCAGGTTTGGTGTACTGCTTTTGTTGGCAGTATAACCGGTTTGTGAACTGAGTGGGGAAAAGCTTTGTGTGATTAATTTTAGTGTGGCTCAGACTACTTTGTGGTTGTTTTATAAAATATGTGTATAATTCTGGTTGTGACTTGGGGTAGTTGTTTATTTTAGTTTGTAGCTTTAGGTAGGTTTTTACGGCGCAAAAAAAATCCAGAATTGGTTACTGCTCATTTAATAAATCAATTCAATTCAAGTCAACTATGGTCACTGTATGACAGGGTAATTCTCAAATCCCCACGTGTCTTTCTATACGAATCGGTGCTGCATTTAGAGGAGGGCTTAGGTGGGTAGTCCAGGTCGGCGTCGACAATGTGTAGGGAAAGACTGTTATGTGTCAAATCCAAACAGGTATTTTGCAAATAAAGGTGTTCATGAAAACGAACCACGTATGGTCATCAATTTCACGAGTTATTTCTTAAAAGGATGTTCTCTGCCACTGTTTTTTCTGTGTCCCACGCATAAAGACCTTTGTAACGTTTACACAGGTTTGACGTGTACGGAGCAGAACCACTTCACAAGGGAAGAAAACAGGAAAAAGTTGTCCTTTTGCAATATTTACACATATTTAAACTAATGGACTCTCGCAAAGGGTGCTGTGTAGGCTGAAATTTCCGAGATCACAATTTCTTTTGGCAATTTATTTTACTTAGTTTTTGACTGGTGTCCATTATCTGACTCACTTTTGGTTATGGAGTATCACCATCATACCACCAGATGATGGTGTTAATGCTTTTGCCTTCGAAGCAACACAAGGCAAAGCATTAGCAGAGGTATTAGTAGCCGCAACTACCGCTAGAGGTCCGCGTAGAATGGGAAGAAGTGAGACGTATATCTAGTTAACTTTCTAATCTATGCTTATACCTTGTACATACATCCGTTTTCCAAGCAGGTAAAAATCTTTAAAGGCATGTTGTCACCAATAGAAACTATTAAGAATCTACCATGGAGCCATCAGTGGCCATAGTATCCTTAACCTTTACGGCTTGCTCCCAGGTGGACGAGGACGTATCAAATTTTCACTCTATTTAAGAAAACGTGTTTCTTGTTTGCCGCTTTATAAGAAATGTATTTGTGTGTCCCTTCGCATGCTGCAACCTGCAACCAAGTTCTAGACAGTGCTACGTGGCTAAGGGGGTGGTAGATTACGCAGACTTTCATTCGGTGACAACCCGTCTTTAAGTTGGTTAAAATTAACCTTCGTTTGGGCAGATTTAGCACTTGCTTTAAACGCACAACCCGTTCCTTGGAATAATATTACCATATTTGTCTACAAATACCCTAAAGGCTTTTATAACGTGATGGAGAAGGGAGAGAAATCAGAGCGTTTATAAACAGCCTTGCTGGTTGGTGGTGGAACACGCACGGCGCTAAATCGAACAAAGTCTTTACAAAAAAAATAAAGAAAAATTCCAAAACTTTTAGGCGGAACAGTTAAACACACCTAAACACCAATTTGCAATCTAATGGGCTTTTTTTTCTGGTGACCGTAAAAAAAACGTAGAAACAAAAGTGACCTTTGGTTTTAAATTTGTGGGCAAAGCCGGTATCCACCCTTTTGAACTTCAGTAGCGGGGAACAAGTCATTGCCATATTAAAATACGTCATTGCCAAGATATATAATTGAAAAGGCAACGACTCTCTTGCTTTAGATACGGTCCAATGCAGATGCTATAGAAAGAAAAGGAAAACTTACGGACAAGAATTTAATACGTACGGAGGAACACGGGTTCACACGTATAATTATTTTAAGATTATTTCACGATGCCCTGCCGTAGGAAGAAATTGAATGAAGACTTACAGATGGACTAAGCTTTACTCAGGGACGTTTTTATGGGGCGGGGTGGCCAGTTTGGCCAGTTGGCAAATCAGTCGGCAAAATTACATAATTTGTGGTCAGTCGGCAAATCCAAAAAAATTACATAAATTTTTGGCTAAATGGAACATTATGTCGATAAATTTCCGGTTTACACCCCTCCAACTTTTATCCTTACTGACGTCTCTGGCTTTACTTCAAACCTAACTTTCTGATAGTTAGCACAGGTAATAAAACGATCTCAAGGTGTGATTTATTTATTTCGGCAATATTCCTAATTGGCGACTTTGGTACCCTGCAAGCACGTGCGTCACGTTACAGGGTTTCCACCAAAATACTGAAATCAATTTCCCCGAGTTTTCCAGGATAGATGAAATAATTTTCCAGGCTATTTACCGTAATTTTAGGAAGGAATTTTTTTCACACATTTTACCAGTTTTGTGTTAAAAAGGTTGACGCTTTTAGATGGGAAATACATGATTTAAAATCATAATTTTTTTCCTGAGGTTTCCAGGTTTTTTTGTAAAAAAAAAAAAAAAA
>JAHWFP010175474.1:0-22419 GCA_023313725.1 Lithobius niger
CGGACAGAAGGGAAGTAAGTATTAGGGCTCGAACGCACTAGGCGGCCAGGTCGCTCGACCAGGTCGCTGCAGCCAATGAGAATGATTACCGTTTATGTAAAACCATGCAATAATCATTCTGATTGGCTGCAGCAACGAGGTCGCGCGGCCTAGCCGCCTAATGCGTTCGAGCCCTTACAAACAAAACTTCACGTTTGGCCTAAAAAAAAGGTATGATTGAAGTTTTACTTTACTTGTTAAAATGCAAACGGATAGAGACGCGCGGCCAGGTCGCCTAGTGCGTTCGAGCCCTTAATGCAGCCGAGAAAGCACCTCGGAAAATTGCCTCGAGCACTGATTGTTGGTGGCATTTAACGTAAACCTCAGAGGTGTCTTCCCGTTTTGCGGAACATTTCCCGTGTCGTCAAAAATTAAACCCTGATTAAAATTCGACAAATGAGAAATTCCTGTTTCGCCGAATCAAAGTATTCTTTAAAAGTTTTACATTGGAGAAGTTAAAGAGCCCTAATTGGTAGGAATTTGTGATTAGTTCCGGTTTCGGGTGTTAAATGTTTAGTCGTGGGCGAGCGTGGGACGTTATTTTGTAAAAAAAAAAAAAATATTCGGCAAAACGAGATTCGACGAAACGGGCATACAACATCTCACATGATTGCTGAGGCTGCTCTGAGCTTTTGGGAGCGGCTTGTGACGTTTGGTTTAGATGTAGTGGTAAAATTACCAGAAACTCAGGAAGAGCACAGAGACCTGTTTATCGCTAACTAGTCGAGATTAACTATCGTGCCGTGCTGCAGGTTTCATTGTCCATCACAAAGAACGCCGGCCATGACGTCATTGAGTAGCACTAAATGGCCGCATTCAACAGCCACAGCGAGTCATTTTTTGAACTATTTGGACAATCAGTGTAGAGGTCTTACTGAGCCAAGACACAAACGTTTTTAAAACATGGTGAAGTTTGCTTATACAAATAAACTAGTTTCAATTTCATGTGTGACGTCATTTGCGGTGTCATTTGTTTGTCCGAGTCAAATATCCACCATCTAGGTTGCGTCTCGTCTTGCCAAGACGAGACTGACACGAGACTTTGCTAGTCTCGACCAAATCATGAATGGACCCCATTATTTTGGAATCTGCAATACATTATGTATGGTAATCTCATTCAGATAGAAATCGTAAGTCTAAAGAAATAGAACGTTAGACAAAGTCGTGTATGGGCAGCAGATTTGCATCTAAGAGGAAAAAAAGGAAGATAGTTTCGCACACTTCTGACAGAACTGGTGACGACCCCGCAGTTCATATACCGTGGGTAGACCTGCTTGGAATGGTTTGACACCAGTGCCGCAATTAACGGAGGAGGGGGGGGGGGGCAAAGGGCCTACTCGGGCCCAGGAGGCAAGGGAGTCTTAAATTCAAAGCACGGGGCCCAAATGTTTGAGTAAAATTAATATAAAACAAGTCACAACCTTTAACCCAAAACTATTTAGTCGTTTGGGGTTCTACATTTTTTACTCTTGCACCCCATTTGAAAAAGGCTAATTGTGGCACTGTTTGCCACCATTTACCAAAGGCTATTCATGTTTGCAAGAATTTGCAAAGAAAAACCCCCAACAGCTGTTAACAAAGTTGACCCACCTAGGTAACCTATGCATAGTTGGAAGACCTGCAATTTTCCCCTAACAATCTGCTTCAGTCCCACGTGTTATTTCGTGCGCTTCCGGACTGTGGGGGTTTACTCCGAGATGGTGGACAGCCATAATTATCTGTGGGGTCCCCAGTTCCACCCACTAGACGACTAAGAATTATTACATCGACATAATAACTTAAATGCCCCAAAAACCCGGTAAATGTATAAACAGAACTGTCTGAATCCGTTAATTACTTGCAATAACAAGTTCGAAAACAGTTCCCGTTAAGAAACAAATTCGATGTCGCATCACGAAAACACCCCTATTTATTGAGGGTGTGCTTCTCTGTAGAACTCAGCAATAATGCAATAGCCAATGCATCAACGGCAACCGTTGCTAGGAAAAATAAAAATTTATAATTGAACCTTTTCTGGAAGGTAAATTGTGTTCTTTCAAGTCACCAGGAGCAAAGTTTAGACAAACAAGTAAGTTAAACAACAAATATATAGATAACAGCAGCACATTGTCCGGGTTAAGGGGAATTTGTCCGCTATCGTTTTCGAGGGGATGAAGGGGGTGAAGTCCAGGAGTAAAAAGTCCGAGGGGGAGGAGAGTATTACATACTTATGTAACCCATCTACCCTGCTAAACTTTAGTCAAGACATGGGAAGCAAAATTACCCTTGTGCCATATTTCTTCCTAACAGAGCTTGGACAATAAACATATTTGAGTCTTCTAAGTATCTCATTCATTCTCTGTGTTTTCCTTGCAATGGTGCAAGTCTCTCAGCAGTTTGCTAAATGAGTACGTCACGCGTATGTCACTAGAGTAAAACGATCAAAACAAACAACAATAAGCTAAACAACAAGCTATGTGCCGTGCAGCAAGTAAAAGCTCCAATTCCAAGCAGCCTTTTAGTGAACCTGACCTGTGCTGAACTGATTTAGTTTTACAAGCATGCTTTTTAAGGTAAGGGTTCTACACTCCTGAGCCAAATTCTAATGTGGGGTGCGCAAGCGCATGAAGCAACTTTGACGCAGACCTTGCAAACGTTTGATGGTCAAGTTAGTTCTCTGGTGGGCTTGTGAGAAATATCCGAGCATCGATTGCCAAAGCTGAGGATGTCACTAGGTTTAAACCCTTAAATCCTTGTGGCTGTTAACCACACTCACTTCAGTGTCACTAATAGAGTATATAATGATGGGGTTTCCATGTCCCAATTACATAGCACAACTTTTTTCAGTAGCAAGCGGCAGCTGCCACTTGTCAGGCCAGATTTCCACAGATTCAATAGGACATTGTACAGCGCTGCACACTATTCAACATAGGTGAAAGTGTTTCAACACGTTAGACTCATCAGCAAAAGCAGGAACAGATCGTGATAAAGCAAATCATCAACGGAGTTAACAAAAAGAACAAGCCCCCAACACACTTCCCTGCGGGACACTACTGGCAATGGTGCTTATATATGTAAGTATACAGTGTACAAACACACAAAATGTATAATATAATAAATACGTAAATAAATACATATACATACCCAAACACATATATGTGTAATTATATTTTTTATTTATTTAGTGCATTTGTTTGCAGAAGAATGCAAAGCAGGTCAAAGGATGGTCTTTTGCCACTGACACCCAGCCTACAGCATTAAAAGAATACGATTTAATGTAAGGTCAAAGCTGCTGAGCATGCATTTCAACAAAGCCACATAGTTCGCATTGATAATATCAGTCGGGAGACCATTCCACGCTTTAACAATGTGGTTAGAAAAAAAAACTGTGAAGGCAAGCTGTATATAACTGTAAAGGCAGTCGCTGTGCTAACACGGCCGATGTTAAATAACAAAATGAAAGAAACTTAAATTACGCTCGAAATTCTGCTTTCAAATAAAGATAATTAAATTTTTTTTCCAGTAGCCATGTAACTTCGGGTAGTTCTGTCGTGTGTAGTCGGGAGAAAGGGGCGATTCTGCGAAAACCCAGAATTCTCAGCTACAGCGCGGATTTTTACAGATTGTAATAAGGAGAATAATTTGTGGACAGTACGTTTATTGCAACTAATCTTACCCTTGTGTAAAATCCCCGACCTATTTGTTCTTGCATGACAAAGCCTAATGTAGCAATGAGGGCTTTTTCTGTCGGTTGCTCCACCCGTCTTCTACCGAAAAACGTCATCACTTCTACTGTTACAGTGTCTTCTAACGCTTGGCGTAATTCTTCTGCTTCATCTGCCAGAGACATATATAATTTAATTTTAATAGTAACACGAATTTAAATAAATACAATAACTGCTTATGCTAAAAAATCATGAGCCCACGGCTCGTAGTGGGTAACAGCGGTTAGGACAGGTAAAGCGACAGTTGAAGAACGCAGGTCACAATTCATGGTAGTACGCTAGAAGCCGTCAAAACCAATGCTCCAATTTTACGCTCTTATTATTAAACTAGAGGAAGCCCGTGCTATGCACGGGGCCGGTCATATTTCCCGGGACATTTTCTCGAAGACTTGTCAGATTGATCGACCACTCATGCCTGGCTCCTTTTTGGCTGCCGGTAGAGTGGAAGAGTGCATTTTCAATGCGGGCGCGAGGAGGGGAGAAGTGGTTTTCCTTTAGGCTTTCCTTTTAGCCGGCCTCCGATATTATAATAAAGATGAATAATAAAAAACCGGCATAGGTTCCAGTAATACAAGTCTACTTAATTAGGTCTAAACATTCACGCATGCAATATAACCACGGTCGATTTTTTTTGGAGGCGCGGGGAGGGGAGGGAAAGTTAACGTCCACCACCCCCTATCACACCCCCCCTCCCCGCTAAATACGCCCCTGCAGTAGAAGAACAGAGGACACAATCGCTACGCATAGAAGCTATCATAACCAATGCTCCAATTACGCTCTTATTATTAAAAGCGACGTAGCAGGTTCCAGTAGTACAAATCAACTAAATAGGTCTAAACATTCAGGCATGCAATACGACCATGGTCGATTTTTTTGGAGGGGGAGGAGGGGGAGCAACAACTACCATTCCACCATCACCCCCAAGAAAAACATCTCATTCTGAAAAATGGACCACAGTAGGAAACACTTAAATTTATAAAACAAAATGTAAATGAATAAAGAAATATTAATAATATTTTGGCACAGCTTGGGGGGGGGGGGGGGAGATTTGTTTTTAAATCCGTCGTTCCCGTCTAGAAACCAAGGCAATCCCCCCCCCACCTCACCATCGCCACCACCTACCGGATGCCAATGAAAAGTATAACTGTGCGTACAGACTAACGAACCAGCCCTGTTGGATTGTGGTGTTTACTGTTTTGTTACTTGTACCATTGAAATAAGATAATGCACTTTGTTTCTGTGATGATCCAAGCTGCACATTGGATGAAAAAATCTGAGACACTTGCTATCAAAGAACGCTTGCCATTATGAAATTGCAACATTATTATTTTCATAGACGAAAGACTATTGGGCTAAAGTTTACATTAGGCACATACTCGATATCCTTACGATATTGATTCCAAATGGCTCCAACACCTTCCGATATACAGGGACAGTTGGTTTTAGAGCGTGGAAATGTGTTAAAACGACTTAAAACGGTCGATTTGTAACGCCACAATCCGTACATCTATACGGTGTTTGCGTTCGCTCGCAGGGCCGGCAGGGCACCTTATATTTTTTTCGTAAACAGTTCCGATAGGCGGGTTGTTATTGTCAGTTTCGTGTGGTTTTGTGTGGTTTTGTGGTTATTGTCAGCTAGGTTAGGTAAGTTTGGGGTTTGGCATTTCATACTAAGGTAGTTAACTGGTTAGGGTTTGGTTCATACTGGGGCAGTTAATTGGTTAGGTTATGATACTGATGATTTAATGAGTTTCCGCAATTTGGGATCAATTTGTAGTGCCTTCCGTGAAAATTAAAGGTAGGTTTTTTTTCTCTTTTTTCGAATTTCGGGCCATGTGCGTAAGTAAACTTGTTCCCTCTGTTGTTTATTTTACTATCGAAAGTGATCGTGGAATGAATTTATAATTCTGCCTTTATTGTGTAGCACTGCCCCTGCCTTCTAAATCTGTTAGCTACGCACCTAGTATGCACTATCCTGTTGCCTCACACGTTTGTCGAATTACGCTTAGAATACTGGGACTGCCTTGCCGGCGAACCGTAAAGTAGCTGCCTTTTTTTTTTCAGTGGATCGCCCAAAGCCGAACAACAGATAGAATTCTTTTTCCGTGAATGTTGTCAAAACCTGAAATAAGCTGGGCCAGTTCCGGTTCAACTTTTTTTCATGCAGAAATATAATTTGCAAAAATTTTTAGTCAAGGACCTAGATCCATTCATATGCAAACGATTTAATCATAAACTGTTGCCTACCAAAGCCTACAATTTGCTGGCACGTGTTCTCATTGAAAATCAAGGAACATCGACTGCTATTCAGGCACTTCCGGTCTGGCACTAATAATTGATACGCATGACCAGTTCAAATAAACGACTCGAGTGGGACTTGACGTCATTAGACAATCGCCACGACTCAATACCCGTCTGTATCTCAAAAACTGCTTTATGCATAAAATGCATAAGCAGTTAAAAAGTATAGGAAACACAATAATACAACAGCGAAAATCATCACCAATTACAGACGTTTGATGAAGCTAAAGGTCCAGAGAGGTTCATCACTTAACATGATATCGCATCGGGACGCGTCCTGGAACATTTACTTTGAGAGGGTTGCCATTAACTTTACAACTTATGATGTATCACTTGATAAGCAAGTGGGAAAACCTCTTACAAACGACAAGGGCAAAACGAATACGGGTTCAGCAAGCGAAATAGCATAAACTTCTGCTTGTGTAGGGATCCTTTCTACTGAATGGTTGACATCCGGGCCTAGGACAATTTTTACCAATTGATCGTTTAATATCAATTAGCTATGATTTGCTAAGAAATTTATGTGCATCAGATGCATCAATGTCTAAGTCATTAGCTGACATAAATAAACTGCTGGAAGCCAGATTGTGTCCAAAAACCAATTGCCTGTGCGAAAGGGTCACGTTTCAGAAGCGTGACCAATTGACTTCCGAGGCAATTGCTAGTTGCGTGACTAAGTTGAAGAGACCAACCTTGCAGTGTACCCTGCAAAAGGTACAGACCAGGATATTATGCTGCGGGATCGTTTCGTGGCAGGGCTAAATTGCGGAGAAGCACAAAAACACCTGTTAGCTTTACATCCAGACAAGGTTACTTTCGACAGTGCAGCAACGTTGATCTTAGCACAGAAATTGGCGGAAAAGACGTCTCACATTTTCAAGGTGCGGCAGCACACAAAATCACTCAAGTAGACCTAAATTTCAACCAAAAAGTTTAACTGAAAAAAGTGCTACCGTTATGGGTATGATAACCACGTATTGGAAACATACTTGCTCCTTTTGTAAAAAACTTGGGCACGTTTCTAGAGTGTGCTGAGCCAAAGAGGAACAAAATAGCAGCACTTCAAAGCCATTTTCTAAAAAGGGTCGTAGCAAAAGCAGTCACAAAGCCTGCTGCAAACCTATTTATGTTGCTTTTTGGACTTGTACGTCAGACTGCCTGAGCGGGGAATCGAACCCACGACCTTTGAAACGAAAGGCCGAGGTCCGGCCATACTCACACGGCCAAAAGGAAACGTCCATAGGCAGCATTTAACACGTGCATATATACATTAAAAATACACTTTCCACTCACCACTGGAGGGACGCTTATTTGCCACGCCACACTCCAGTGAAACGAATGGAACACAAATCAAATGTGAAATCAAACGCGAAATCAAACGATAGCCGGAGTATGGCATGGCATATAAATGTCCTTCCTGTGGCAAGTGGAAATTATGTTAATATGTATACATGCACTTGCACGTGCTGCCTATGGACGTTTCGTTTTGGGCGTGTCAGTATGGCTCAGCGATAGGACCTCGGCCTTTGATTTCAAAGGTCGTGGGTTCGATTTTCTTCTCAGGTTGTCTTACATATAAGTCCAAACGGCAACGTAAATGGGTTTGCATCTATATTTATTTGACTCGTTGACCTGTCGGCTTTCCGTCCTGTTTAATTGTTATTTCGCGTTTGACTTTTGTTTCATTCGTTTCACTTGGAGTGTGCGCGTGGCAAATAAGCGTCCCTCCAGTAGCCCCTGGAAAGTGTATATTTATATGTATATATGCACGTGTTAAATGCTGCATATGGACGTTTCCTTTTGGCTGTGTTTAAGCTGAGCGGTAGGACCGCGCCCTTCGGTTTCAAAGATCGTGGGGTCGATTACCCGGTCAGGCAGTCTGACACATAAGTCCAAAAGACAACATAAATAGTTTTGCATATGTATTTATTTGACTCTTGAGCCGTCGGCTTTCCATCCTGTTTAAACAGTAACAAAGGGTATAAATATACCAAAAAGGCCCACATGGTACAGGATTCCAGTAGCACTAAATCTGAGTATAAAGAAACCAGAGATTTTGAGTAAAGTCCGAATTCTGACTTAGAGATATATACAGTGACGCCCATTAGTGTAGTAAATTTTACCAGAGTAAAACCAAATAGTTGGATGTTAAGTCCTTCAATTAATGTACAGAGACTGACTTTGGCAGTAGATTGCGGATGTGATCTGTTAAATGGTATCACAGACATTTTGGGGAAGTACCCTTAGGACCTGCTAGTATACACCTTCGTTTTTGGGGTGGGGGTATTACTAAGCCTTTGGGAGAAATTGAACTATTTGTGAGCATTAACAGAAAAACAGCAAAACTTCCAGCTATAATTTATGCAGGTGAAAATCCACCAGTTATGGGTAAAATTTGGCTGGAGGCTTTAGACGAAGGTACAGCCTAAAGCAATTCTTTAAGAAAAAGAGAGAAACTTATGAGAGTTTGCACTTAACTTAAAAAACAAACAACAATTTTCAGAGGAACTTTGTAAGTTTATTGCGAGTAGTTGTTAATAGTTATTTTATGATGGGGAAAAAACCTGCTGTTTCAGGTATTGGTAAAATATATTTCTAACTGTTGTGAAGGCCTATTCGGAAAAAAAAGTATAACGTCATAAGATAATGTGGGGAGGGAGGGGGGAATTGGTGCGTCGATTTTAGGACTGCTATACACTCATTGTTAAATTTCTTGTTTTTACAATGTAAAGCGCCCTCACAATTGA
The DNA here is from genome assembly GCA_023313725.1 of Lithobius niger. NCBI lineage: Eukaryota > Metazoa > Arthropoda > Chilopoda > Lithobiomorpha > Lithobiidae > Lithobius > Lithobius niger. Next base: position 8,792 of record JAHWFP010175474.1, read on the forward strand.
GTGGGGGTGAGTGGAATGTTTGGAGTTTGCCGATGTACTTTCCTAAAGGAAACACACCCTGCAATTTATACCTGCTGGCCACCAGGGCCCTCTGCGTATTCAGGCTATTAGTGTGTATATAAGGGAGCACTGGCTTACAGCCAATACTGTTCTTGATTGTATTCAAACCCCGTCTTTTTTAAACACCACCACGTATTAAGGTTCTGGAATACCTCTACATTCTAGTAAGCCTTTGTTACGGCATAATTAGGCACTGATCTCGTAATGCATTTTCACGGCTAGAATTAGACATGATGGTGAAAGTGTCATTGCCATGCCAACAATACCACCTTGATTCGATAGCTATGACATCGTTTGGGTAAATGCTTATAGTCGTATAATCCGTGACACTAAGGTTAAGAATTGTTTCTGAAATAACAGTTTACCCAGTCGTTTCTGAACTCTCATTATGTACTGTTTTAGTTGAGGGCAGGTGGAGCAAAAACGCCATGATGTTAAAATTCAAATGGTAAATGCACATGTATGGACATGTATTTTACTGAGAAGACGGATTAAAAAATCGGAACAAAAGAACTCCGTATTACTTCACATCTCAGACAGTTGTCATTAGTTAGCGCTGCTAAAACCAGTACCCGCTACTTAGTTCCCAAACCGAGCCTCAAAAGCTTCAAATACTGCAGCCCTGCAAAATGAGATTCAACTAACCAAACCAAACTACAACACTAGTAGACGAGGAACAAACAAAGAATCACCTTTATGGGGTGCTATTTAGATAATTTTGGTTTTGAGTGCCACTAGCTAAGGTCGCTTTTTCAAAAGCCTGTGTCCTCTAAACCATTTCTCCAAGACCACTGAAAGATTTCCCTGACCCATTGTTAAGGATAGCCTTGATCCATTAAACAGAAGAAGCAGAGTCGAACCGTGGACTTATATACTATCACTCGGCTCCATGATCGAACGAGCCGGGCAGGAAAAGTGCACCTGTATTACTTTGAGAAATGACAAGGTTGCCAGGAGTTTACCAGAAACTAACGTCTGACTGAGTGATGGCCCCTCTAAACTCATGGAGGACTGCTGTAAACTCTGTATTGCGTGGAATAAGATCACCACCCTTCTTAAATCAAACTCAAGTTGTGACCCGCATCTTCAAACCCCAGAATCACACTCTATCAAGAAAATGTGGCATCCCCCTCATGTATCGTCTGGCCCCTCCAATCGCACGTATCACACACCTGGTAACCGACAAATTCACCACGCAGTTCTCACACTGTTCGAAAACCCGATAGCCTTCCAAATATCGGAGGCCAAAAACGGTGATTTCATATTGGAATCGGAAAGCAGACGACAGCAGTTGCGGTGATGATGATGTAAGTGGTCAGGAACTGACAGTTTGAATAAGAACAGAAGACAAACACGAGTGACTTTAATCGAAAATTTGCCAAACTCTTTGTTAGTGAAGCGTTTGAACATACTACGCAAAAAGTTTCCATCGTAATATTTTCCCAAGTTCAAAATAATTCATCGCAGTTTCTTTCACGCTGCAAAGGTTCGAAGTGGGGTCGGACAAGCTCCAGAAACTTTTCCTTCTTTTTCTTTTTATGTTCCACTCTCACTTCTGCCAGAGCTGCGTCGGGTCCCGGTCAGTCGGGGAAAGTTTTAGGTTAGTGTTACCAAGTAACTACATCTGAACACTTACAGAGCCGGAATTTCGATCACACCCAGTAACCAGGTGACCAAACTGTCCCGGTAGCCAGGTTATCATAATTTTCACATTAACAATCGACTTTTAGGCCTATGAGATCGATCATTGACGTGCGTGATCAGGATTCAGCCTAACAAAAACGTAATGCCTTTATTCTCATTTATTCAAAAAATTCACAAATTCAGTTAATTAGATCGCCCTCCTTCCAATATCATCCAGGACTAAAACTAATTTCTAACTATCACCAACCTTCAAAACAGACAACGCGATTCACGACCGGAAACTGCATGTGTTGAATCAATTTTCCGGACAATTGTCAAGTTGACGTTGTTTTCTGTTCTTCTTGGATAGAGCAATCCACGCCGCAACTTCAGGAATTTCCGCCGTGGATTACTCTTCTCTTCCAGGAAGAACAGAAAATGATGTCAACTTTACGACATTCCGCAAAATTGCGCCAACACACGCACTTTACCGTTGTGAATCGCGTTTTCTGTTTTGAAGGTTGGTGATAGTTAGAAATTAGTGTTAATTTTGAACGAAGTTGGATATTGGAGTGAGGATGGTCTAATAAACTAAATTTGTGAATAAATGATAATAAAGGCATTGCGTTTTTACTAGACTGAATCCAGATCACGCACGTCAATACTCGATCGCAGGCCTAATATTGCGGCCTTTCAGTGATTACAAACTCTCCCGTGAATCGTGTTGATTTAAGAGGCACTATCACCTATTGAAGATACTACGAAAATACCGTGGTGCCATCCAGCGGCAGTGGTATTTTTAACCTTTACAGTGTAATACCAGCACCTCCACGATACCTCCACCACCACCTCCATGACTTAATTACGCTAATTAGCGTGTGCGGCTCGAACGCCAGACAGGAGACCGTTGCAGAAGCAAGAACGTGAAGTGGCTACAAATTGAACGTGTGCCCAACATGTGTGTTCGACGTCAATTGACTACTGCGTGCAGATTTGGCGAAGTGCCAGTTTTGGCACCAAAAGAACACTCATGCCATGAAAGGCAATGAAGGCGGTTGTCACGCTACTCAGCCGTCTCATTGCAAATTCTGTTGTTCGACAGGCAAGAGTTAAAAAATGTATAATGATTTTAAGTTGATGAGAGAAGCAAAGCATCATTATACAACATCTCTGTGTGTGGAACTCCAGAATTTGTAATCAGCTTTGACAGCTTGCTATCAGGTGCACTATAAGACGTACCAAATTTTCATTCAGTTAAGGGGGCTCATGGTTGTTTGTTTCATGAAAAGAAATGGTGTTGTGTATTCCTTATCTTGATGCAAGCAAGTGCTAGTTAGTACTAGATAGCACTAGATGTAGCTAGATGCTGCAGACTTACAATCGACGATTGTGCCATTTTAAAAGTTGATTTTGTTAAAATGTATGACGCTTTTCGATGGGTATGTATGAAACGATGATTTCGTTAAAATATAATAAGATTTTAGTTAATTTTGCCACAGAAAACCGACGATTTTTAAGAGGTGGGTGTAATAGGCCAATCAAAATAGGGTTGAAAAAGGAATTAATTAGCAACAAGCTACAAATTTGTGGGATGGTCTCAGGTGGCGTGCTAAACAGCATACTAAAAGTCCCCTGAAATCCGAACATTGCTTTGTCCGCCTTCTTGGAAACATGGCGTCTGAAAGCGGTTCTTTCAATATATCTCGGTAACGGTTGCTCGGCCATGAAAATATGTTCTGCCCAAAAATGTACAGCATTCAATTTTCTACAAAAAATGTTCTATTCATTTATTTTGTAGATTCTATGATTCAGCCAATAAACGGTATAGAAGAATGTTGATAGGGATAGTCCGATATTGATATCGGTATCGGTATTTTTGCCATATCGGTATCGGACCACTATAAGGCTTCCGATACAGATATTTGTTATGCCAAGAAACACAACTATCTTCCCTGAAAAACTGACACCAAGCGCAGCAAAATCAATAACCAAGCGAGAAAAGCAAAGCCATTTGCTCAGTTTGGAATGAAAATGTAGCACTTGTTGGTTCTGCTGCTGTAAGTGTTACAACAACTAACTGAAATCTAAGAAAATGAATGTACTGAAGCCATAAGTAATATAAGAAAAAAGGTTGTTATTGCTGCACACAACTTTTTGGATAAACTCAACAGTTGAAACCCAAGCAAAACCAGAAACCGAAGTTGCATTGTTTGTACAAAATATAAACTTTTAGTCGTGATTTGTTATTATTATCGGTATCGACATCTGTATCGGTATCGTATTGTATCGGTAAAAATTGTATCGGCCGATCCCTAAATGTTGAGCTAATGCCGCCCGAAATCGGTTTTTTCAATATATCACGAAAACGGCTGCATATGATAATGTTTAATCCAAAATTGTAGAGCATGGAATTGTCTTTTTTTTTTTAACTGAGTTAATGATTCAGCGAATAAACGGCGTCAAAGAGCCACGCATCTGGCCCCCAATGCACGCAGTGTACATTACACTTCATATTGTTGGACGGCTTGGGCCCTAAAATGTATTGAATTTTTCACTTTCTGTGAAAAGCATGAATACATATGAAGAGTAACTGGAAAAAAAAAGCTACGATAGCAAGTTCAAAGACCCCACCAAAAATGGTACTTATAGTGATTTTCGTGTTCAAATTATTCTTACGAGCCCTCTAATAGCCCGAAATAGATAGGCTAAGGATTTTCTGAACAGTGGGATCTATTCTTTCCATCAATCCTACCCGAGATTGTTTAACTTTGACAGGGACCGTCCTACGCCCATTTAAGATGAAGAGGTAATGATGTAGCAGCGAAAGCGTACGGCGATTTTAGAATTCAAAGTGCTCTACGGAGCCCTTTAATGCCCAGAAATGGACATCCTTAGGATTTTCTGAAAGGTGGGGATCTATTCTGTCCATCAACCCTAACTGAAATTGTATAGTTTAGGTGAGGGCCGACCTATAAGGTGAAGAGGTAATGGCTTGACGGCAAAAGCGTAAGTTGATTTTCAAATTCAAAGTGCTTTTTTGAGCCCTCTAATAGCCCGAAATAGACATACTTAGAATATTCTGAAAGGTGGGTATCTATCCTTTCCATCAATCCTAACCGAGATTGTTTAGCTTAGAAACAAATACTAATATGAGCATTCCAATGGCACTCTGAAATTCAAAATAGCAGCTAAACCAATTACAGCTGCTACACCTTAAAATAGGTGTAGGACGGTTCCGATATCTAACTTAAACAATTTCAGTTAGGATTGAAAGAATAGCTCCCCACCGTTCAGAAAACCTAAGCATGACCATTTCTGGCTATTAGAGGGCTCACAACAGTACTTTGAATTCGAAAATAACATACGCTTTCGCTGCTACGACATTACCTCTTCACCTTTAAATGGGTATAGAACGGTCCATATCTCAGATGAATAATTTCGGTTAGGATTGATGGTAGGGATCTGTTCTTTCCATCAATCCTAACCAAATTTGTTTAGCTAAGCTAGGGGACTGTCCTATTCCCGTTATAGGTGGAGCTGTATTTGGGGTAGCGGCTAGTTTCAATTTAAAATAGCCCTAGTAATGCTAATATTTATATTTATATGTAAGCTAAACAACTTCGGTTAGGATTGATGGAAAGAATAGATCCCCACCTTTCAGACAATCCTAAGCATGTCCACTTCTGGCTATTAGAGGGCTCGCAAGAGCACTTTGAATTTGAAAGTCAGTATATGCTTTCGTCGTTACGCCATTACCTCTTCACCTTTAAATGCGCGTATTAGTGGACTTGCCAGTTATTCATTAGGCTTTACGAAACATATAACTGGATTGAATAGTTGGCGTGCTATTCACTGGAATGATTCATCACACATTTTTACTGCTCTGTGCATGGTTAATAAAGGATGGACTTTACCAGTTTGCTTCAGTTTAATGTGAAAAATTTAGTGAGGAAAAAGCATTTAAAAAGAAGCATTATGCCCACTACAAAAACTCTCATTGGCCAAATAAAAAGAACTGCTGGAAACAATTTCTGGTGATAAGTTCCTTTAAATTTCTTTTCAAACAAGAGAATACAAATAAAATACATCTTCCTCAGAGATATTTAAGTTAAAGCAACATTTTGGGAAAAAACTTCAAAAATTTACATTTTATCCCATTTGTAGTGCTTCTCAATGGCTAAAATTACACTACTTTTTTTGACAAACTGTTGCACTTAGCAAAATGTTTGTACAGACAAAAAAAAGGCTAGAAATTTATTTTTCTTAAATTATGTATAGAAGTGATTTTCTTGAAAGGGCAATGGTTTGGGATGAAAAGAAGAAAATGCGTGTTTTGGTGCCAAATGGCGGCAATTTTTCCGATATGGCGGACAACGCCATGCTCTGATTTTGGGGGACTTTTGATGTTGTTTAGCACGCCACCTGAGACCATCCCACAAATTTGTAGCTTGTTGCTAATTAATTCCTTTATTGGCCCGTTTTTTACCTAATTTTACTGGACTATTAACAGAAGTAGGCTATTTCACAATTTTGACCTTCAAGCATTTTAGGGCTCTCGGCATTAGCATTAGCTAGGTATTTAATACACAACTTACGGTACATTTTATCAAAAGAGGGATGACGCGCACCCAGCCAGGAGAAGTGAGGGAACTTCGGTTGGTTCAGTCTTAAATAGCCAGGTACAGCTTTTGACATGTTCGGATTTTTTAACTACAATAACCAGAAATGTTCTGGTATAGAAGGGTGCACTCCGTCCATGTGCGGGAGGCACACTCGGCGCTGCTGCATATTATAGATGTAGATACGTTTAAAATTGGAGTATTTCATCAAATCACTGTAGTCTGATGGTTAGTAATCTAAAAGTTGTGAGTGGGAATCCCGTCCAAGCTGCGAGTATGGGCATGTTCCGTCGATCGACGGGCCATTATGGGTTAGTTATGGTAGGAGGTATACTGGTGTAGCTAACACTGGGCAAGTACACCTTAAGTGTTAATCTTCTTACATGGTATAATTTTATAGAAATATTGAATTTAAACTTTCAATAAGAAATTATGTTGCTCAAAGAAAAAAAAAGAAACGACTTCCTTGCAATATTTATCAGCCTACACAATGCGAAACTCGCCATTCGTCCCCGTGTTAGGGTACGTTTACGCAACGACTCGCCTTTGCATTATCGCAGCTAGAAATCATCTGAAATTCCATCATGGCGATGTTTTAGCTCTGTCGGCCCGAAATGAAAGCAGTCATTATTTTTAGTTTAGAAGTGATTGGGAAAATTGTTTAGTCAGGAGGAATTATTTCCCTTATTGTCGCAGATTATAAGACTGTCAGCATCAACTCAAACGATGTCTGATTTATTTTATCTGGGCACAGTGTTACCATGGCAACCACACCTTTGCCAAGGCGACTATATTCTAATTTCGAGAATGCAAAGGCGATTCATTGCATAAACGCGCCCTTAGCTAGTATGCGCAAAAAACACTGAATTAGCATGCGGTTAGGGACGAAACAATTTAAGTACTATGTAAGTATACATGGATGTCCGTTAGGGCGACATAGTGTTAATTTTACGACGACATTCGTTGATTCGCATCAAGACCCTCCATGTAACCGTGCTACGTCGCGTTACTGGCGAGCTTGTAGCGAATTAGTTAAACCACCTCTTTACGTCGACGTAAGGGAAGTTAGTGCGACATTGGACCTCCATGTATGCACTTAATCCGCTCTCTGGCTTGAGGGGGGAGCCAGAGCTAGTATAGCACGCTGTGATTGGGTGAACGTCATTTTGGCGCCAATTCACTGCCCTTCCAATTAATTCGTAAACATGAAGACGCTTTTTTGAGTGTTGTCAGTATAGTTGAGTGGAGTCTAATACACAGTTAAAAAGAAATAATTGATATCGTATCAAAAATCAAAACTGGTAAAAGAGATCACCAATTTCAGAATTTGTTCGAGCCTTGAAAACATTGATATCAGCACACCAAAATATTCGCCAAGTTAATCGCACCAAATAGTACTTTGGACGTCGATATCACTCCTTTGAAAGGCCGAACCATTCTAATTACAATTAATGCGCACCAAAAACGATTTCGAATATAATTGGTTTCTAACATTTTCCGACTGATTTTCCTTAATATCCGGCTCAAAATATACCCGATTTTCGAACTGAAATAAATAAAGACACTTAGAGTTGTACTTGTTCAGCATGCAAAATTCCATCAAATTCGGTTCAGTAGTTTTGGCGTGATGTTACCACAAAGAAGCATCATTGAGTTACAACAGAAGGAGTCCCGCTCCAAAAATGTTGACCATTGTCGTGATGATATGCCAGGTTTCAAAATATTCAAATAGTTTTAAACGGTAAAATAAGTCATTTATTGTGTTACAACTCTGTCTGGTCTTACTAGAATGGAGCGAAGCTAACCAAAATCCACAAAGTATGCTTTCTTTAGCAAGGACTACGTATAACCTCTTCCCTCTACGTAGCTATGTTAACTCCATCTAGGTCTATATAACCTTTGTGGATCTATATATAAACACTGCCTAGCCGTATAGCGTAGTATTGAGGCTTGTGTTGTCTATTCTAGCGACCTAGATTTTTGTTGTTTTTTTTTTTTTTTAATATTTTTTTACTCGTTTTTTTTGTTTGTTTGTTAATTTTTGTTTTTGTTTAGTTTGTGCATACCCGTTTGAAGAAGTAACAACAGTAAGCGTCAGTTAGATGATGTCATGTTATTTTCATGCAATCGGGTTGAACTTTATATCAGAGAATCTCTACCGCGGTGAAGGAAAAATCGGGAGAAACCTTCGCTCATGTCAGGATCTAACAATTGTTCAGAACAGGGCAAAAATACACACTACTGCTTCTGAAATAGCATAGTAGTCTCCCACAATTACCTGAACGTTGTCAGAATCCTTTTCCAGTTCAGATCAGCTTACACTACTTATATAAGTGCTGTACTGCTGTCTTCTTCATACAGTATGTCTCAGAAGTCCCGTACCAGTCAAAGAAATCTTTAACACTTGGATATGGTTTGCTGATAATAGCATACTCGTATAGGAAGTTACCTATGGTGAATTCGATGATGCCATCCAAAATGACCTTGGAGGTCGTATTCAAGGTCATTCAATTTGTATCTCCTTACCTACGCAGTATAGGGGCATAAAGTAAATTAGAAAGTTGTGGGGGATCGTGCTACTTGTACAACACAGGAAGCAGAGAAAAAATCGCATGCAAAACAAGGAAGATATTGGAGAAAGAAGTTGGGTAGTGCAGAGAAGCTATCCACGGGGCAGCAGGAAATACAGACATCGCTGAACCATCAAATGAAACGGTAACAAAGATAGCACTCCTGCCTGGTTTTGGTAATACTGTAAAACTAACGTCAGAGGAGGATTTATGGCAAAAGGGCCGGGTGGCGTATTTACAAACCTTACTCCTATTCGGCACCATTGGCAAAATCGCGTGGTCTCATCGGCGCCCTCAGTCACGTGACTCGGAGCAGCTCACCGCGTCGCAAGGGCGTTTATAAATACGCGTGCGGGAGCCAGTTAATTTCCTCTGTGGTAATTAACTAAGGTAAATGGTAAGTGGTAACTATGTGCTATCCTGCATTCAAATCTAGCTAACACCTTCTTGAAGTATGGTGGTATGGTTCAAAACCATTGAGCCATCTTGCGCTTTGATAAACTGGATTCCCGGCATGAAATTTACGGTGCCAATTAAGAGGGCATATTTGGAAACTTCTAGTGAGTATTGCCCTTGCCAGCTGCCGTATCTTGTGGCTGGAAGTAAGAGTAGCTAAGTCGTCAGCGTAAATGATGAAATACATCATATTTGCCTTGGTGTGTGTAGAAAACACAGGTGTCCTTTCTTTGGATACGATCCGGCAATCTTCGGTATTGTTTTATCTTTGTCACTGTTGGAAATATGTAACCTATAAATAAGTTGCATACTTCCAACATTTAGAAAGATAAAACCCCTATGCGAAGGGCAAATTGGAATTTTTGTCTATTTATTTTTTCTTATGAGAAAGATAACATCTTCAACACTAAGTTATACTTACCAGTCATTGTTGTTTCTCAGTGCCGTGACGAGGTTTTGATGGCCATCACCATGAACTTATTGGAACATCTTGTACAACGAAATCTTTCTCTTTGTTACAAAGGCTTACACAACCTAACAAAAAATAAATAGAAAGCTTTAGAGACGTTTCGTTGATTCACTGCTTGTTGCCCATCCCTTTGCAGCTTCAATTGCTTTTAGTGATTAATTTAAGATGCATTTCCCTCAGTCCCTTAACAGTTTTGGATAAACTTGGAAACGCTTCCATGTGTCGTACCATCGTTGTATTTAAATCTAGAGTAAAATACAGCGTTGGGGTGCACCCCACCCATTTAATTCTTGGTTAAATGCATGATGCTTTCCTTGAGTAGTCACAGTTTTATAGTGATTTCATACGGAATAATTCGTCTCGGGCTGGGGCTGCCCGCGGCCGGACGCGGCCAGCCCCCTTTAGCAGATTCTGGAGGGCCAGCACGACTTCGATTTCAGACGGTTTAATTACAAACGTCCGTTCTCGGCCTCCCTTGTTTTGACAACAACTGGTGGCGTGAAATTTTTAACTACAATGAAGTTTTGTTACCATTTCCAGCAGCACGGCACGGCGCGTGTTCGGATTTCAGACGGAATAATTAAAGCGTGCCGAGCAAAGACAGCCGGTGCCATTCCGGGCTGGCCGGTTGTGGCTTAGCGGCCGTCGTGGCTCGCTTGCGCGCGGCGTGGGACGGCATGGCATGCAAACATTATTCCGGTTGAAATCCGCGGGCGCGGTATGGTATGGCACGCAAACATTATTCCGTGTGAAATCACTATATCAAACCTGAAGATGCTTCCTTCAGTCTTTTCATCATTTTGGGTAAAAATAAGATGCCCTCGCCGAGTCGTCACAGTTTTAGGCAAACGTTTTTTGAAAACGTGTCCCAGTGTCGCCTCACTGTTTTAGTAAAATAGGAGTTGGGGATGACCCTTCATAAATTTTACTCTTAAATGTACGAAGCCGTTCCCTGAGTAGTCACAGTTTTAGGGAAAGTTAGGAATGCTTCCTTGCGTAGTATCATCGTTTTAGGTAAACATGATCCCTAAAAACATCCTTCCCGAGTTGCCACAGTTAAACTTCGAAACGCTTGCATCCCCCCCCCCCCTTCCTGCATTTTACTCTTGGTTAAATGTAAGATGCATTTTCCTGAGTAAAAGCATTTTCATGCAAACTTGAAGGCTCCTTATACCATGTCACCGTTTAAGGTAAGCGAAAGACGTCCTTTCCAGAGATATCAAGTAGGCAGAACTTCTTTCTTTTCGCCAGTTTTAGCAGGAGCTTATAAATGAACACACTTCCATCAGATGTGGGAGTATCCATTTGTCGTTTTGTATTCCACCACTGTAGTTCCACCACTGTAGCCATGCATTAAGCAATGGAAGAAACTATTTGTTCAGTAAAGGTAAATTAGCTGCAACAGATTGTCAGTAAAACCAAGGGGCAGGGGTCCCGTGTCACTTATTCAGTATAAACAACATACTCAAAATTTGTCAACGAGTTGATCTTTAGCCAGTCTCAGTGGAAGCCCATTTTTTGAGTTGGGGGTTGAGTTAGGGGCTTCATAGCACAGCGTGTATTTTGGATGCGCTAAGCATGGTGTTTGTACTGTCTACCTTACACGCATATGTGTTCGTGCCCTGGTTTTATAATTTTATTGTTCTTGAAAAAAGAAGAGGACGTATGTTTTCTAACAACAGCGTCATCAACTTTTCTTGTTTTCTCAACTGTTGTGCTCAACTACATATTAATCTTCCTTGCCATTCTGGAATGTTACAAATATCAGGAAATATATTCTGGTGAGATTGTGAGAAATACGTACGACAGGAAATTGCGTCTGCAGGGGAGAACTTGTGGGCCAACTGAAGCCAACTCCACTGAAAAAAAAAGTTTTCGTAGCAAAACAACAAACACATCAGCTACGTATTTTGAAATGCGAGCCAATGATTTCACAAACAACCACATCACAGACACCCATTTCAATCGCTTCAGACATTCATTTCACAGACATAAACATTTCACAAACATTCTGACATTTAAAACAATTATTAAAATTATGAAAAAGTTGCTTCACATGATCATTTTCAGACATTAATTACAAAATATTAAAAAAAAAATCATCGTTGCAGGCCTTTCTCTTCCCCTCTGTAGTATTTCTTATCTGTCAGTTGTCTGCAGCTCTTCATCTGTGCACTGTTTTGCTGGACAAAATAAGGATCGATTTCTCAAATTATAGGTGCAAATTACCAATGTGTTGATGGGCCCTTTTTTCATATAGTTTTGACCTTCCTACTTTCCTTCCGTTTTCTCCTTCCCGGCCTGTTCCACCTCATCTTCCTGCTTTTCCTTCCACTTGTCTCCCCCCCCCCCCCTCCTTCAGGCCCGGACTGGGTAGGTAGGCTGGAGTGCGATTGCCTGGTAGGCCATCACCCCCTCTTTTTTTAATTTGTTTATTTGTTTGTTCATTGCAATTCTCGTGTGTTGAATTTTGTAATGACCGATACAACTGAATTCTGCAAAGGGGGAGTGTGGTGTAGGTGCCTGTAAATTTATGGAAAAAATATTTCTGTGGGCCAATTTTTTTTTTAATTTGGTGGGCCAAAGTGTTAATTTGGTGGGCCCGGTCATAAGCATTAAGCCAGTCTGGGTCTGCCCCCCCCCCCCCCCCTCCAAATCCGAGGATGTTCTTAAGCAGATTTGATTTTTATGAAGATCTAGCCGTCAGTCTCTTTTTTTTTATGGCTAAGCAGCTAATATTAGAAATTAAAAAAATTATAATTCGGGGCTTTTAAAATACCAGTAGGTTTTAACATTATCAGCGAAATTGTCTGTGAAACGAATTTCTGTCATAACAGTGTCTGTGAAATTATCGTGCCTGTGAGATGATTGACTGTGGAATGAATATATGTAAAGTGATCGTGTCTGTGAAATAAGCCTTCTGTGAAGTAACTTTGTCTATCTGCGTAATGGACCTTTTAAAACACGCTCCAGTCTGGAGTCATTCTTGTGCACGATACTGGCTGAAGGGGGCATACAAATATGTAATTTGCTCCCCCCTACCCTCAGAAAAAATATTTATTTACGCCACTGAAGATCTACCGTTAAGTTCAAAATTGAAGTCAGAAGTACCAACAAAAATAAAAAACCGGAAACTTACCGTAAATGTTGCTCAGCACAAAAAAAGCTGAAATCAGCTAATTTGTTGAAATTTCTCATGCCTGCTAACTAACAACATTGCGAAAATCAAGAAAAGAAGTTTCATTTAAAGCCGTAGTGGGTTTGGGGAAAAACAGCCATTATCGAAATTGATGATTGAAATGTCTAAGGACCGAAATGTCTTGGACCGAAATGAGAGACCCGGCCTATAGCGGCACTTTTTTGAGGGCGGCATGACAGCCTAAAAACAATCATGTACGTGAGAAAGGTTCGTGCTAGTTTTCGGAAGAATGGGACAAGGCCGTAGTAAGCAAATCCCTTAAATTTCTTAATCTAAGTTCAAAGGGCAACAGAAATAGGTTACTTTTAATTATTTTGCTCAGTAATATGCATATACTTTAGTTTTGCCTACCAGACTTTTATGGATTGCAAACGAAGATACAAATTAAGAAAGGTGCTGATTGGGGGGAGGGGGGGTCTAAATTAAATATTCCGTAAGCGTCTGGGAGAGGGGAAGTTTTGGGGGCATTGAAAAGCGGCATTATGGTTAGGCCTACAGGCGACAAGAGCTTAAATCCGGCCCTGGTCCCCAAATTCCAAAGCATTTAAAAGTGTCCCATGACAAAAGCGGCCATCTTTACCCTTTCCGGTTTTTAAATAAATACAGATGTAAACCTATTCACGTTGCCTTTT